>VDFB02325198.1:40216-57098 GCA_007258455.2 Sequoia sempervirens | reverse complement strand
CATCTTTTGGAACACCAAACCATGAGAAGCTTTGTCAAAACACAAATAACATCATTAAAAGATATCTACCTGATCCACAAGACTAGAAACAAACTAGCATAGGACTACGGAGTAGAAACATTTATCCCTGTCCATAGACAAACAACTCTTCCAAACTAGTTCACACAACTTTCACTCTTCATCATACCAAAAAATATAAACTAGGATATATCACCAATAGATGCCCATAAACAATACTTTAGATCTAGACAAACATAGGATCAACACATAAGAAATGTTGAGAACAAACCGGATCACATTCTGAACACACATAATTTTGACTTCATTATTCCTCAAAAGCACTCAGCAACACATCATATTAACACACCTACAACACCATAAGGATAGCTCTATGTAATTACAACATCTCTAAAATATCTCAACTATACATGTAGAGCCTGCAATCACTTAATTCCTTTCTATGCAACAACCTATATTGTGTTGACATCAATGACAACATTAATGACAACACCACCATACTCATTCATAATTGTAACAATATCCCCCTTTGTCATTGATGGAAACACATGATGTGAAAAAACATTAAAGAAAACATCTATTCCATTCCTACACTCTCCTTTATTTCTTAGATTAGACATCCTATACAACATTTCCTACACACTTTTTTCCTTTCCAAATTCTCTCTTTCACATGACTTTCTCTCCCCTATTTCTTTCACTATTTTTCACATGACTTTCTCTCCTCATTTGACATCAATGGCAAAGAAAAAAAGGTTTGCATAATTCTTCAATCATATGTAGCTCTGATCACTTCCCCTTAGGAGTGCACCCATACATCTCATACTACAACAATGGAACTTCCTACTCCCCCTGAGGAGTAGACCCAACCATCAAACTAGACAAATGAAGAATTTGTAGATCCACTGGACTGATGCACCTCCATGTGCACCTAGTTCAAAGAAGGAGGGGAAATAACCCCCAAATTCTCCTTGAGATACTCAAAAGTATCCTTCAGAATAGCCTTAGTAAATATATCAACAATTTGATCCTTTGTAGGCACATACTCCAATCTCACTTCATTCTTCAATGCTTTCTCTCTCAAGAAATGATATCTAATAGATATATTCTTTTTCCTTGAATGCATTACCTGATTCTTTGAAATATTTGTTGCACTTGTATTATCATAGAAGATAGGGATAGGCTCATCACATATCACTTCTATATCCTTCAATGTTTGCTTCATCCAGAAAACCTATGTGCAGCAAGATGTTGCAACAATGTACTCAAATTTTGCAGTGGATAAAGAAATTGAATCCTATTTCTTGTTTAGCCATGAAACCAATCTTCCTCCAAGAAAGAATGCACCACCACTTGTACTCTTCCGGTCATCCACACAGCCAACCCAATCTGCATCAGTGTAAGCACTCAAAGTGAAATCGATATCCTTAGGATACCACAAGCCATAATCCAAAGTTCCTTTAAGATATTTGAATATCCTCTTCATAGCTGTAAAATATGCTTCTTTAGGTTCTTCTTGAAATCTGGCAACCAAAAATATTGCATGCATGATATCTGGTCTAGTTGTAGTAAGATATAATAGTCCACTAATCATAAATTTGTACATGCTCTAATCAATCCTTCCAGGGAGTAGACATCCAAATTTGGACACTTAATTCTTATCCACCCTATCACTTTTCATCTAAACATCCTTCTTATCCGAAGTTAATTAAGTAATATTACTATTATTTAATTAATATCCTTAATTCTGCCAACTTAAGGTATTTAATTATTAATTAAATACCTTACCCTCTTTAATCCCCTTTTTCATCAAATGAATTAAATAAATGTTACATTTATTTAATTCCTCACATGTCATTTTCATCTAATCCTAATCCATCTCCTAATCTCTTTTCATTAAGAATGCACATGCCCATCCTTGATTAGATGTGTCACATCCTCCAACTTTTGCAAGTTGGCTTCTAATCCTCATACAATCCGTATCATCCTCTACCGCTTCACTTTAGTTAAAACCCCACTTAGTACCCTTTAGCTCAACTCTCCCCATCCCCCATGGAATTTTAATTCCTTTTATTCAATCTTTAGGTTCCCCTCTTCTTCTTCCTTTATGTGGAATTTTAATTCTACATTTTATTCCCCTTCTCTTAGGAATTTCTTTTTCCTGTGTATCTTTCTTTAGAACCTGACTCTGGCTCACACTAAGCTCAGCTTACGTGAAAAACTCCCCACCTTTTTTGGAGGACTTTTATCCTAATTAGGATTCTTTCCTAAGCACGTGAATTCTTTTAATTCACATTTATTCCTCCAAGGAATTCTCATCTCCCCAATGTGTACTTGAAGGTACTTTTCTGTCCTTCCTCCACATCATGTACCTCCCTTCCACATAACCTACACATCATCTCACCCTTAGCCCTCTCACATTCCACATGTCAAAATGTGAGGGCTTGTGAGTCCTCAACTCACCTTAGCCCTTCATCTTGACTTTGTTGGATAAATCCCAACCATTGAATTCTCTAGAGAATGTAAGATCCTCTATAAATACCCCATCTTCTAAGGCATTTTTAACACTTAGCCATTTTGCAACTAAATGCTGCCATTTTATGCACTCATCTAGTCTTCAATTTCACCCATTTTCATTTGCATCCAAGCATATAGTCAAGACTTGCATTTAGCCATATCAAAATCCATCAAGGAGCATACAAATCAATCCAAATCAAGGGCCAACCAAGGAGTTTCAGCTGCAAAAGGGAGGTATAATCATTTGTCTTCATTTAACACTTTCCTCTTTGCTTTTACAAATTATTTAGGCTAATCTTGAGGTGTTTCCTTATGCTTTTCCATTGCATTTTATTTGCTTAGAATAGGTCAAACATTTGGATATCACAAGGAGATTCATCATTCTCACTTAGTTTGCATCCAGTCACCATAGGGGTATAGACTAGTTTGGAGTCATCCATTTCAAACTTTTTCAAAAACTCTTTGACATATTTTGATTTTGAAATGAATATGCCCTTATCAGTTTGATTCACTTGAAGTCCAAGAAAGAAATTCAACTCACCAATCATAGACATCTCAAACTCTTTTTGCATCTCCTCTACAAATATCTTGCACATACCCTCATTTCCTTAGAAGATAATATCATCAACATACACAACTATTATCAACATTTTGTTTCCTTCCACCTTGAAATAGAGATTACTATCTATGGAGCCTTTACTGAAATCTTGTGTCAAATATTTGTCTAACCTTGCATACCATGCTCTAGGAGCCTGTTTAAGTCCATATAATGCCTTTTTCAACTTACAAACCATGTATGGTCTATCTAATAACTAAATTCCCTATAGTTGTTCCATGTACACTTCCTCTTCCAATTCTCCATTCAGGAATGGAGACTTAACATCCATCTGATAGACCTTGAAATATTTATCAGCAGAAAAATCCAAAAACATCTGAATGGCCTCCATTCTAGCCACTAGATAAAATGTATCCTCAAAGTCTATTCCTTCAACCTATGAATAACCTTTTCATACAAGTCTTTCTTTGTTTCTTACTAATTCACCATTCTCATTCAACTTATTCTTGAACACCCACTTTGCACCAATTATGTTCTTGTTTATAGGTCTAGGAAACAATTCTTATGCCTGATTCTTCTCAATCTGGTGCAACTCCTCTTTCATTGTTGTAACCCAATTCTCATCTTTGCATGCTTCACAAACTGATTTAGGTTCTATCTTGGAAAGAAAACATAGATTTACCTCAACTACTACCATTTTACTCCTTGTCTTTACACCTTCACTTTTATCTCCAATTATCTATTCTTCAGGATGATTCTTTTGTACATATTTTGGGGTTTTAGGAGTAGGTTCTAGAGCTTCTTCTTCTTTATTCTCTTCTTGTAATTTTTTGTGGATAGGTTTTGTTAGCTCTCAAAATTGAAGGTAATGACACCTTAAGAGGCTGCATATTAAACCTTCTACTCTTCAGGTGTTGTTGGACCTAGGCGGGTGAACCTATATGAGTGAAGCAGACTTGGCTTTATGCTTATTTCTTCAAAATGCTTTGTACACAATGGCAGATAGGGGTGGACAAATAAAACTAAATTTGTTATAAATTGTATAGCAATATTCAAGACTAAATCCTAATATGTTTAGTTAACAGATGTAAAAATAATAATGAAACTAAGTAATGGAAGAGAGCAGAGACTAGTGCCTTATTGGGTATGCAGAGTCAAATGAAATGTTAAATGAGCGACTTCTTTCTAGAGGACATTCAAATTGCTTGGCATATGTTTTGTTTAAAACTTGTATAAACATGCAAGACTATGATTATTAAGTTCTTCTTACTAATCCAGATGAATTTCCCTAATTACTATGATTAATTGAAAGGATTTAATCCTTCCTAGAAAGAACTGATCAACCAATCACATAGATACAAAAAATGTGCACTGATAAACCGAACATAAACTTGTTATGCCAATTTAAATAACCAGACATCATCAATCTTGGAGACAACTTGAATAATACTTTTAATGAACACAACAAACAATTGACACCAAAAATATGCCAGCATATTAAATGATTCTCATTGATATCTCCATAATTTCAAAACATGCATCATGGTCTCAAATTTATGAAACATTGTGTTCTACTATATTCTGCTATCTATCTTCTATCCTATTCTACTTATGTCTATTTCATTTCCAAAATAGATATTTATACATCGAATACACGAAAGGATGCGTCCTTTCGAAAATGCCATATGTTTACATAACGAATAGATTAAAGGATGATTAATCTCTGTTTAGCCACAAATAAATCTTAGTTAAATGATCAAAATAATCCCGGTGCTCATGTTTATCTGCATCTCCAATTGCATTCTAGATTGAAATCTCCATCCTTATCATCTTTTCACTACGCTCGCTTGCCTCATCCAATGTCATGCTTTCAGTAGTAGCGACCTTCAGGATTTCACGTAGCATTGACTCATTCTCACTTTTCCATCTGGCAGCTTCCTTTAGTTTTCCTCTATCATCAGATAGTACGGTCATTGTTTTCATAGGAACATCTATCAATCCTTGCACATCCCCCTACAATTCATCATAGAAGTTTTGATGCCTATTTATAAAATGATTAGAATTTTCAATTGCTACACTATTAACAAAATCTCTCTAGCTCACTTCCTGAAACTTCTCCATAATGTGTTTGTTCATTCATTGATGCTCCTTCAATGCAGCAAGTGTATGAGAATACTTTCCCCAGAGCTTACTTAACCAAGATGTTAAACCATCCTTCCTCTTCTTGATTATTGCCACAAGTGCATCATAGTTTCCTTGGGAATATGCACTTGATCCCTCCCAATGATCCTTTGACTGAGAAATTTCACCTTGAGTAAGAATCCTGGGTGTCTTCATAGTAACACCTACTAAATCCTTTAATCTATCATTTTCTCTCAGCATCCTTTTGTTATTTAGTTTGTACATTTCCCTTTCTTTTATTAACATCTGAATCTGTTCTTTGTTCAATTTTGCAATATTAACTCCAATTTCTGTAGAGCCACAAGATCATCTTCTCCAACCTTTAGATTCATAACATGTCCAAATTCCTTTTCTATGTCAATAACTATTGATTTCTTGTGGGGTGGGTACAAGGCCCAAATCATCAACAATCCTTTATCACTATTGTACTTGGACCAGTATACTGTTCGAGCTCCTTAGGCTGAAAGATGTCCGGTTCTCCATTCACACTACTGACTCCTTTGCTATTCAACACTAATGTGTTTGATTGAATTTTCCTTGTTATATCCCATCGTGCCATTAATGTGTTAGCTAAAGCATGAATGAAGACTTATTTGAAACATACACTATCACATCAAATGTCTTGTCAGTGAGAAAATTTCAAATCTAGGGTGATATATTTTTTGCAACATTCATTAAACCTTTCACCAGGACATCCTATGGTCTCATCAACATTTGGAATCACACTGATGACTATCGCTTCAGTTTTGCATATCGTTGTGACAATTCCAAGTTAGGGAGATGTTTCATAGTCATCATCATGTCTTATTGATATGCACTCTGTAGTAACTTTCTGGTTGCTGAGACATAATCACACTCATTCCAATGAAACCACACCTCGGAATTTTTTGAAAACTCAAAAAGACACATACCGATGTCAATTGTCTTGTCGAACCTTTTTCTCCAACATATTCCATTTTGTGAGACTCTCCCCAAAGTAGTTCATTGGTGTAACTATCACACTCAGCGGAACTCACTTCGATGACCTCTTCTCTCACCGATGCATATCTCTATCAGTGTTACATTTGAGTCAGCAAGACTACGTGACTTCCTCCTAACATATTTTTGATGGAATCCCTTTGCGCCTTATGGGAAAGACCCGATGCTTTCAGTAAGACACATTTCGATAATATTTTGTTTGGCCGATACATCACTCCATGCGCTAGTAAGTGAGACATATATGAGTTCATTATGAATCATTCTGATAACAACTCTCTTGGTGATATGACTGTTCTGTTGCCAAAACAATAGATGTGTCTTGCCAATAGTCTGCAACAAGTATACATTAGAGAAAAAATATCATAGTTCGGGGAGACCTTCACTCTGTCTTGCTGATATGGGTAATACAATGAAATATCAAGGACTAGATGGATTCAAATGGATCATATGACAAAATATAAGCAAGATGTTATGAGGAGGTAATTTTATGCTTATGATGAGGACTTATTTTGGAAACTCATGAATGCAATTGACTGTAAAATTTTCAAAATTTCACAGTTCTAACAGTGGCTCTGTCTAGGGATGAATGATTGTGAGATCATTGCAAGGATCCTAATTTATGGGTGAGCAGACCAAACTCAAGGTGATGGATTATGTGAGGAAGATGGAATTAATGGAAATGAATGTGAACCTACACTACTGTACATGGAAAAAATTACTTTGAAAGAAGGAAAATTAGGATTGTCCATGTACTAGAAATTCCTATTCCATTTATTTCCTAGACTATTGTGCATGGAAGATAGAATTTTGAGAGGATTGTTAAGGATTGTCCATGCACTGGCAACCCTTAATCCTCTGTATTTTTCAAGAGAAAAAATGTTTCAAAAATTGCCCATGTACAGGCAATTCCTGATCTTCACCAACCATATTTTGTAGATAATATGAATCTTCACCTTTCTTTCCAACAACCACAAAAGGTCCTAGCCACAAGGCTTCAAATTTCCTATGCTTGCCCTTCTCCTGGCACCTTGCATTCCACATTAGTACCAAATCATTTTCTTTAAATTTTCTATCTTTTGCCATTTTATCAAATAGATACTTCATTTGTGTTTGTAACTTCATGTTTTGGTTTTGGGAAACTCTCCTTATTTCATCAAGTTCAGCTAGCTGCTCCATTCTTTCCTTCATAGGTTCTGGAATATCCAAATCTTCCTAAAGGACAAACTTGTAGACTGGTAACAAATTGTGCAAAGGCATCTTGGCTTGTGTTCCATATACCAATTCAAATGGGGATTTTCCAATGGCCTTTTTTATAGTAATCCTATCATCCCAAACAACCAGCTTTAATTTTGAATCCCAAGATTTATTGTTCTGACCTAACATCCTCCTTATAATCTTTAGAAGACTTTTATTGCTAGACTTTGCTTGACCATTAGCTTGTGGATAGTAAGGGGCTACATAAGAAATGGTAATACCATATGTGCTACAAATTTTTTTGAATTCATCTGATCTGAAACACATCCCATTGTCCGTGATCAACCTTAGTGGTGTACCAAATATAGTAATGATGTTATCCATTAAGAAACTTGTTACAACTTTACTTGTAGCCTGTTTAGTTGGGACTGCTTCTACCCATTTGGTAAAATAATCAGTGGCCACCAGTATCCAATTATGTCCTCCACTCAATTTTTCTTGTATCTATCCAATGAAATCAATTCCCCATTGATGAAAAGGGGCATCAGCTTGCAAGGATCGAAGTGGCAAAGCTCCCTGATACTTTAGTTTTCCAAAGAATTTTTGGTAGGCCTCACATTTTCTTACATATGTAAAAGATTCATTAAAAACCTTTGGCCAGTAATAACCTACCCTAAGAATTTTATGCGTAGTTGTCTTTCTTGAGTAATCTCCTCCACAAACCCCTTCATGAATTTCACTCAAGACATGCCTGGATTGTGATTCATCCAGACATAACAATAGTATACCATCCCTATTCTTCCAAAACAAATCTCCATCCATGAAGACATACTTAGATGCCTAAAACTTCAGATTTCTTTTCTGGTTGTCACTCAATCCTCTAGACACTTCATGTGTATTTGAGTAATGCGTGTTGCATACCATGGAGTATGCCAATGCTGTAATTCGGTTTCTTCTTCTACATTACAAATTTGGTTGCTTCAATATTCGCTTATAAACATCAAGCCTTGACCTCTTACCAATTTAGTAATTTGTATCTCCATGTCAAACTCTTAGATTTTGTTAATCCATCTGCATCTATTTCCTTTTACTTCAGACTATGTCAGAATATCTTTGGCAGCTGCATGAGGGACATAAGCAACCACCTTTGCTCCAACAAGATATGGCCTGAAAGCTTTTATAGCTTTCACTAATGCAAATGCCTATTTTTCCATTATATCATACTTTAATTCAGACCCTTCTAATGACTTACTGAAGAAAGACACGGGCTGTTCATAACCATTCTCATTCTTCTGTAACATAACATCAACAATAGTGTGCATTGAGGTGAAAGAAAATATCTGAAAATGTTTTGCAAAATCTAGAGACTTAAGGACAGGAGCTTCCTTGATGGCCCGTTTGATGGATACAAAAGCTTCCAAGGTTTCTACAGTCCATTATACCTTTTGTCCTTTCTTCAACATTTTTGATATGGGTTTAATGATCTTAGCAAAGTTAGAAACAAATCTCCTAACAAAATTAATCTGTCCAAAGAATGACTATATAGCCTTAATAGTTTTATGGAGAAGAATTTTATCAATGGCCTTAACCCTTTCAGGATCTATCCTAATCCCTTATTTTGAGACAATATGTCCTAAGAGCTTACCCTCTGTGATTGCAAAATGACATTTCTTAGGGTTCAAGCTAATACCATATTCTAGGGATTTTATAAATACCTTTTCCAGATGTTGAACATGATCCTCAGCCTTATTTGAATAAGCAGTTAGGTCATCCTAATACACCACCATGATAGCATTGATCAAATCTGCAAATGCCAAATCCATAGCTCTTTGGAAGGTTTCTCCTACATTGGTGAGACCAAATGGCATTATCAGGTAAACATATGTCCCCCAAGGAGTTGTAAATGTCATCTTATATTGCTTAGATTCTTTGACCTTGACTTGGTTATACCCTGAAAACCAATCCATCATAGATAATAGTTCACACCCTGTTACCTTATGCAATATAGCTTCCATATTGGGTAGAGGATAATTATCTTTGAGGGATGCCATGTTTAGATTTTTGAAATCTACACATAGCCTAATATCTCCATTTTTCTTTCTCACAGGGACCAAGTTTGAGACCCAAGTTGAATTCCTAATTGGTTTAATAATTCCCCCATCTCTGAGCTTTGCCAATTCTTCCTGCATTTTAGGCTCCAATGTTGGATTTATGGGTCTTTGATTTTGTCTTAATGGCCTAGCATCTAGCTTCAATGGTATTTCATGCTGAAAAAAATATTCCTTGTATGCTTTTAGATCTTCATAAGACCAAGCAAACACATGTTTATATTTTCTTAGCAACTCTATCAACATTCTTCTAATTGTAGGGCTTATCTTCTTCCCTATGTACACCTTTCTTGGTGCAATTTTAGTTCCCAAGTTAATCTCTTCGATATCTTCCCTTTTGACTGGTGTTTTCTTCATGAGGGACCGATCATTTCCATAATACACCCTCTCCAATGCTACTAAGCCTTTAGGAAGCTTATTTGTTTTAAGTTGTAAGATCTCCTTCCCAAATATTGTCTGCTTCCCATCCACTTCTTCAACAAAGGCATTGAAATCAATTTCTTAGGCTTCATATTGATCTATACAATGAAGAAATTTCAAAAGGTTAGTATCATTATTAAAAACCTGCCAACTATATATGTTATCAGGCACAACAGGATTTTTTTTTTAAACTCAATTTGTGATACTCCAGCTAGTGTAATATCATCTCTTTTCAGTGCCACGTTTGCTAAAAAATCTGCCATTATGTTCTTTGACCTATCAATCCACCCAATTGAGAAGGCATCAAAAAACTCAATTGTGTCCCATAAAATATTCCTATATTGTTTCAGTCTTTTATGTTTTGCTGCATATTTTGACTTAATTTGTGAAACGACCAACTCAGAATCCCCTAAAATAGCCAGCAACTTGATTTTATGTTTCACAGCTATGTTCAAACTTGTCAATAAAGCTTCATATTCCACCACATCGTTTGTACATTCAAATGTTAATAGGAATGAATACTTAAATGTAATACCTTCAGGTGAAACAAACACAATCCCAGCTCCATTACCTTCTTGGTTTCATTCTCCATCAAAATACATTTTCCACACTTCATTACAGTTTTGTGCCACATGCTTTTCAGTTGGGTTGGTATTGACTAATTATGGCTGGGCTATTTCTATCTTAAAAATTCCAAGATCAACATCACAAAAACAATTGATTTGATCTTGTGGTACATAGTCAACAACCTGCTTCATCCTTGGCTCCTTGTATAATTTCACTTCCTGGCCATTTATCAGAATTGTTGCATAAGACAGATCAAACTGGACATTTCCACCAACTATTTCCATCCATTTTCTTGATAGAAGCATCCCAAACTAAGGAGGGGTGTCAATTACTATTATATCAATGTTATAGGCCACTTGAGGATAAGTAGCAAGCTTGACTTCAACATCCCTCATTATACCCACCACAAGAACAGGGTGGTTATCCATTGCATAGCACTTTCCTCCATTTGTGTCCACCCACATGCCAAGTTGTTTCATAACTCCTACTGGCATAATATTTATGGCAGCTCCAAAGTCTATCATGCAATTCCTTAGCAATTTTTTATTTATGAGTAAGGTAGTGAAAAAAGGATCAACCTGTGGGGGACTTAATAATGCATTACTAAGGCACACTTCTGGGATATTCACTTTTTCTTGCTTATTAATAGTTTTAGTGGCCATTTTACTTTCAAAATTCATATGTCTTTCCTTCCCATTTGTTATTAATTGGACAACACTATCTCTATATTCCTTAATTTTCATCATCTCAAGTAGTGGAACAAACATCTTTACTTGAGATAAAGCCTGAGTGAAGTCAAAAGAAGAACCCTCCACTTTAACCATTTTCTTTTGCTCTGACGTTTCTCCTTTGTTTTCTTCCTTTTCTCCTTTACTTGGCTGATTAGGCTTTTGCATTTCTTTGTGTAATTCCTTCACTTCCTCCTTTTGGACAGACCTCTGTTTACTTTCATCATGTTATTTATTTTCTACCTTTTTCACAATTCCTTGTGTCGCCTTTTTTTCTTTCATAAAAATTCCCCTGGGAACACCTTCCTTCTCATTTACTGTCCTATTTCTCAACCATTACTTACCCTTTGATTCTTCAACTACAACAATAGCTAATCTATCTATCTCCTCTTCAACGAGTTTCCTCATGTGGTGATCCCACAAAATTGGTTTACAATTTCTGGGAGGGTCTAATTTTTGTTGAAATCACATATTTTTAGAAAATATAATGATTTAAGCCTTAAAAAGTTTCATTTAAAGCATTCCAATTAGGGAGGGTTTGATCAAACTACCTTAAATCAAACCCCCTTGGATAGAACCTCACTAGTTTTAAACCATACCTATAATCGAATCTCCTTTACACCTATCAAAATGCTAGTAAAAAACCACTTTTGATTTACCTTTTGGGGGATCAAATTATTTCATTTAAAATTAATTTTTTTCCAATATGTAGTATTATAAGCTTCCCAAAAGTATAATTTTAAATAAATTTAATTTTATTATTATGTTTATTTTTTATTTCTTGTGAATGTAGGTTTTCATAAAATGAAGCTCTTTGTTTTGCACATGTGGAAAAATAACAGTTATCAAAAATTTGAAAAATATGAGTGCACCAAATATTGGAAGTTCTTGATCCAACAAAGAAAAAATTGAATTTTTGATACATAAAAAAAAAAGATTACGATGGCTATACGGTCATGCTATGTCTGAATTATAATTTGTTTGACTTCAAAACTTGATTAAAGAAAAAATATTCAATAAAAAATATCTAACCAAGTGGAAGCACTAGATATCAGTTATGAATCTAAATTTGGAAAGAATTAGAATTTTATCCTTCATAGAAAAAAGGTTATGCATTATCAAAATCCTTTTTAAAATGTTATTTTCTGATAAAAACTAGTTTTCGAGGGAGATGGAAAAAGAAGTGCAATCTAATTCCAAAAATTTTCAAAAAAATATATTTATAATCTATAGACAAAATTTCACGAAACTCTAGTTTGCATCATCTTCAAATTCCTCATGGTTTAGCCACTACCCAAAATTAAAGATTTAGTTAAAAAAAATTATTTCAATGTCCACTTTGGCCAAAAATTGTAAACCACTATTGTGGGATCACCCCATGCTACCTTGAGTAGGCATCTCATCAGAATGTGGTTCTGCATAATCATCCTCAGAGTCAGAAATAACTTATTGTTCGGCCATGTGGACATTGTACCTTTGATTTGAAACACCGTACTCATATCCATCTTCCTCTGAAGATGAGTACCTCTCCTCAACACAGTGAAAAGTATTTGAAGTCAAATGCATTGTATAATATTCTCCATCATTTCCCATTAATACTCCTTCTTGCATTCTTTGGGCTACAACACAATAATCTGGGGAACGTGGCTTATCACAAACTTCACAAAAATAACTTTTATTCACCATATAAGTTCCCTTCTTGCTTAATGGATCAGGAGTCTCTTTGTTTCTAGGCCTATTTGTTATAGGTTTTCCATCTTTCCAATTTGTATTATAGGGCATGTCATGTAACCTAGGCCTTTCATTTATGTATGTGCTCTCTTGTTTGTATTGATAATTATTAGTTTGTTGAGGAGCCCTAGGGTTGTCTCTTTTATTGATTATCTCGAAAGCCTTCCTGTTGCTTTCAATTGTTAATGCTATCTTTTGAGCTTCAGCCAAATCTCTTGGGAACCTATTTCTTAATTCATACCCTATTTTTGGATCAAATGCATTCAAATAAACAATCAATGCTACAGAGTCTAGATACTTTGATCCAGGAGGTATTCTATTATGTAGTTTATTGAATCTTCGGTTGAAATCATAAACCGAGTCATTCTAGCTTTTCTAAATTCACATAAATTCATGAAGAGCCACATCTGCTGCACTTAGATTCCCATATTGCTTGAGGAATCGGTCCTAAAATATTTGGAGAGAATCAATAAAGGTTGTTGTTAGGCTATTGAACCAATCCCTAGCTTCTTCAATATGCGATATCATGAATAGCCTCATATGTAAATATTCATAAGGTACATCAAAATCTTTAATTAAGGCATTGAAACTCCTTAAATGATCCTCAGTGGTAATTGCACTACTCCCTATAAAATTAGGCACCAGACTTCTCCAACTACCATCCATGGGGTAAGGGTATAATTGAAATCCTACCAAATCAAATTGTTTGATCATGGTGGTATACTGATGAGAGGGAGGGTTAGGTGGGTATTGGTACATTGGGTTATTATATTGTGTATTATTGAGTGGCGTATAATGTTGACCATGAGGTGGCTATACATTTGTATATTGTGTGGGAATATGAGGTGGATGATTTGGCTGTTTGTATTGATTCCCTACTTGATGGTGAGGGACCCTTGGTGGATTAGAAGGCCCTACACCATGATTAACCTGCTTATGAGGTGGTACATACTTTGGGGGCCAACCAGCTATCTGAGTAATGTTCTGAGCTTTCTGCAATTTGAATTCTCTCATTGCTTGTATCATCTGGGCCTTTTCCTGTTCTTCTCTTTCCTTTCTTTGAGATTCAAACTGTGCTTTTACTTCATAAGTTAAAGATTCATAATCTTCTTGAGGAGTTTCATGACCAGTGGGTCCATTCTGATTACCTTGCATTTCTTGATCATATTCATGTTGAATTCTGATTCGTTCAACCTCGAGTTTGGTTCTAAACTCAGCCTGTTTCTGAGGATCGTAAAAAGGGTTTCTTTGATCTTCTGGGGTACAAGGTTCTACACTTTAATTATCTCTCCATGTATCATAACGGTCATATATTTCACCATGTGGTATTGATGATTTGTCTTTATTCATCATGCACATGTCCTGACTTATCCTTTTACCCTTATCAACCCTATCATCTTTGTGTGTCCACTTACTATTGCCAACAGGAGCCCCAGTATGACCTCCCCTATATTGAGATCTTCTTCCATTCATGTTGCATTGTTTTATCAGAGTTTCCACTCACTTTCTTAAAAGTGAAAAAATATTGTAACTTGTTATTCCCAATGGAGTCTATTTAAGATTTCTGACTCTATGATTAAGGCATAGATTCTAAGTCAATCCCCAGTAGAGTCACCAATTTGTTAGCTCTCAAAAATGTAGGTAAGGGTACCTCAAGAGGCTGCCAATCTCTTGATATGTTTTAGGGTAACATACAAGGTTGAATGGCTTAAACCTTCTACTCTTCGGGTGTTGTTGGACCCAGGCGGGTGAACCTATATGAGTGAAGCAGACTTGGCTTTATGCTTATTTCTTCAAAATTCTTTGCCCACAATGGCAGATGGGGGTGGACAAATAAAACTAAATTTGGTATAGATTGTATAGAAATATTCAAGACTAAATCCTAATATGTTCAGTTAATAGATGTAAAAATAAGAATGAAACTAAGTAATGGAAGAGAGCAAAGACTAGTGCCTTATTGGGTATGCGGAGTCAAATTAAATCTTAAATGAGCGACTTCTTTCTGGAGGAAATTCAAATTGCTTGGCATATGTTTTGTTTATAACTTGTATAAACATCAAAGACTATGGTTATTAAGTTCTTCTTACTGATCTAGATGAATTTCCCTAATTACTGTGATTAATTAAAAGGATTTAATCCTTCCTTGAAAGAGCCAATCAACCAATCACACAGATACAACAAATGTGCACTGATAAACTGAACATAAACTTTGTTATGCATATTTAAATAACTAGACAACATCAATCTTGGAGACAACTTGGGTAATACTTTTAATTAACACAACAAACAATTGACACTAGAAATATGCCAGAATAT
The DNA here is from genome assembly GCA_007258455.2 of Sequoia sempervirens. Classification (NCBI taxonomy): domain Eukaryota; kingdom Viridiplantae; phylum Streptophyta; class Pinopsida; order Cupressales; family Cupressaceae; genus Sequoia; species Sequoia sempervirens. The sequence goes on along the minus strand of VDFB02325198.1, from coordinate 41,785 downwards.
TAAATGATTCTCATTGATATCTCCATAATTTCAAAACATGCATCATAGTCTCAAATTTGTGAAACATTGTGTTCTACTGTATTCTGCTATCTATCTTCTATCCTATTCTACTTATATCTATTTCATTTCTGAAACAGATATTTATACATCGAATACACAAAAGGATGCGTCCTTTTGGAAATGCCATATGTTTACATAACGAATAGATTAAAGGATGATTAATCTCTGTTTAGCCACAAATAAATCTTAGTTAAATGATCCAAATAATCTAGGCGCTTATGTGTATCCGCATCTCCAATTGCATTCTGGATTGAAATCTCCATCCTTATCATCTTTTCATTTTGCTCGCTTGCCTCATCCAATGTCGTGCTTTTAGCAGTAGCGATCTTCAAGATTTTGCGTAGCATCGACTCATTCTCACTTTTCCATCTGGCAGCTTCCTTTAGTTTTCCTCTATCATTAGAGAGTACCGTTGATGTTTTCATAGCAACATCTATCAATCCCTGTGCATCCCCCTGCAATTCATCATAGAAGTTTCGATGCCTATTTATAAAATGATTAGCATTTTCAATTGCTACATTATTAACAACATCTCTCTGGCTCACTTCCTGAAACTTCTCCATAATGCGTTCATTCATTCTTTCATGCTCCTTCAATGTAGCAAGTGTATGAGAATACTTTCCCCATAGCTTACTTAACCAAGATGTTAAACCATCCTTCCTCTTCTTGATTATTGCCACAAGTGCATCATATTTTCCTTGGGAATATGCACTTGATCCCTCCCAATGATCTTTTGAATGAGAACTTTCACCTTGAGTAAGCATCCTCGGTGTCTTCATAGTAGCACCTACTAAATCCTTTAATTTGTCATTTTCTCTCAGTATCCTTTCATTATTTTGTTTGTACATTTCCCTTTCTTTTATCAACATCTGAATCTGTGCTTTGTTCAATTTTGCAATATTAACTCCAATTCTTGCAGTAGCCACAAGATCAACTTCTCCATCCTTTAGATTCATAACATGGCAAAATGCCTTTTCTATATCCAATATACGAGGGAGCAAACCGAGAATACACTCACAAAATAAAGAATAATATTTTATTCATAAATATTGAACTTCTTACATGCAGAGGATCCTCAAATCCCCAAGCTCTGTATTACATGCAAATTACTAACTTACAGAAAATTACCGAGATCCCCTTTCACAGCATGCGAACTTCTTTCCCCAAAAAGTTACCCAAAAATCAGAAACAAGCCCCTAAATAGACCCATTTCGGTTTGGAACCAAAAACAACCTTCGAGATAAGATTTTTGACGGTTTGGCGCCAAAATTACAATTCGAAATTCAAGTTTAAATTCACGGTTAAAAATTAGCACATTTCTAAAATATGCACCAACTTCCGGCAGCCATAACTTTTAATCCGGTTGAAAATTAGCACATCTCTAAAATATGCACCAACTTCTGGCAGCCATAACTTTTAATCCGACCGTCGGATCTTCAATGATAATACCTTTTCGGAAAGCTCTCGAAAAGATGATTTTCCACAAAGTGGGCCTTTGGTGGACTACTT
>VDFB02325198.1:0-40196 GCA_007258455.2 Sequoia sempervirens | reverse complement strand
TTAAATGAAAGGGTATCGAGGAAATACAAAACATCTACAAAAAGAAAACAATAGGAACAAAAATGGAAATCATCTTTTGGGTGATGCAAGATTGCCCTCACACCACTGGATGCTCCTGCATCACAATAACTACTGATTTCCTATGGGGTGGGTATAAGGCCCAAATCATGAATGATCCTTCATCAGTACTGTACTTAGACTAGTATATTGTTTGAGCTCCTCAGGCTGAAAGATGTGCTTGTTCTTCATTCACACTACTAACTCCTTTGCTATTAATTCAACACTAATGCGTTTGATTGAATTTTCCCTATTATATCTCGTCGCACCATTAATGTGTCAGTTGAAGTATGAATGAAGACTTATTTGAAACATACACTATCGCATCAAATGTCTTGTCGGTGAGAAAATTTCAAATCTGGGGTGATATTTTTTTTGCAACATTCATTAAACCTTTCACCAAGACATCCTATGGTCTCATCGACATTTCGAATCACACCGATGACTACCGCTTCAATTTTGCATATCGTTGTGACAATTCTAAGTCAGGGAGATGTTTCATAGTCCTCATTGTGTCTTACTAATATGCACCTTGTAGTAACTTTCTTGTCGTTGAGACATAATCACACTCTTGCCGTTGAAACCACACCTCGGCGTGACTTTGAATACTCAAAAAGACACATACCGATGTCAATTGTCTTGCCAAACCTTTTTCTCCAACATATTCCATTTGGTGTTTCTCTCCCCAAAGTAGTTCATCGGTGTTACTATCACACTCGACAAAACTCACGCCGATGACCTCTTCTCTCACTGATGCATATCTCTATCGGTGTGACATTTGTGTTGGCAAGACTACGTGACTTCCTCCCGATATCTTTTGTATGGAATCCCTTTGTGCCTTATCGGTAAGACCCAATGCTTTTGGTAAGACACATTCTGATAATCTTTTGTTTGGCCAATACATCACTCCATGCGCTAGTAGGTGAGACATATATGAGTTCGTTATGACTCATTCCAATAACAACTCTCTTGCCGATATGAATTTTCTCTCACCGAAACAATAGATGTGTCCTGCCGATAGTTTGCAACAAGTATACATTAGTGAAAAAATATCATAGGTCGGGGAGACCTTCACTCTGTCTTGCCTATATGGGTAATACAATAAAATATCAAGGACTAGATGGATTCAAATGGATCATATGACAAAATATAAGCAATACGTTATGAGGAGGGAATTTTATGCTTATGATGAGGACTTATTTTCGAAACTCATGAATGCAGTTGATTGTAAAATTTTCAAAATTTCATAGTCCTAATAGGTTCATCTAGTTCAACTTCACATATTTCAACTGTTCTATACATATCTTCATCAACTTTTACATTTGCACTCTAAAAAATCTTCCTCAATATTTTATTGAAGCATCTATAAGGTTTGCTACTAGTTGAATATCTAAGGAAAATACCTCTGTAACATCTTGCATGAAACTTTCCAAGGTTCTCATCATCTCTTTTAATATAGCACCTTCTTCCAAAAACCTTAAAGTACTTAATAATAGGAATTTTGCTAGTCCATAGCTCATAAGGAGTCTTTGTGATATTACCTTTGATCTAAACTCTATTAAGAATATAAACAATAGTGTGGATTTCTTCTCTCTATTATACATCAGGCACATTTTCCTCTTTCATCATAGTTCTTGCAACCTCTTGAACAGTCTAGTTCTTCCTCTAAAGAACTCCATTTTGCTGAGGAGTTCTAGGAGAAGAAAAATGTCTTTTTATGCCATGATCGTCACAAAATGAATTAAACTCACTAGAAGTGAATTCCCCACCTCTATCTGACCTTAAACATTTGATTCTCAGGTTCACTTCATTCTCTACCCTGGTCTTGAACACTTTGAATCTATCTAGAGCTTGAGCTTTCTCCCTAAGAAAAGTAACCCATGTCATTCTAGAATAATCATCAATAAGGAGCATGAAATACCTATCACCATTAATAATTCCTATTCTTGTGGGATGAAAGAGGTCTGTATGAATTAATTATAGCATTCTGGTAGTTTATTGATCTTTTCCTTTAAAACTACATCTTGTTTATTTTCCCAACTAACAACTCTTGCAAACAGTATTGGTAGGCTTTGTGATTTTAGGAAAATCCTGGATAACTTATCTTGAACTAATCCTAATCAAATGATCAAATTTCACATGTCCCATCCTCTAATGCCATAGGCAACTTTCATTAACTTGAGATACAAGTCACTGACCATCAACACCATTAAGTTGATAAATGTTCCCATATGTTCTTCTTCCTGCAACTACCACAGTTCCAAACCCTTTTTTGATTTCACAAGTATTATCCTGAAACACAAGCTTAAATCCTTTGCTACACATTTTTCCAACACTCAAAATATTATGCCTTAAGCCCTTAACATAATAGAGATCATCAGTAATGTGTTTTCTATCGAAACTAATTGTTCCTTTTCCAACAATATTTCCACTAGAATCATCTCCAAACATGACTAATCCACCATCATACTTTTCAAGTTTTGTAAATTTACTTTTGTCTCTAGTCATGTGATTTGAACAACCATTGTCAATCACCCAATAGTCTTCATCTTTTCTAGCATGAAAGGCAGTAACTAGAGTACCATCCATCAGTCCATCCAGACTGTACAAACACACACAACAATTCTGAAACTCATTTTTTAGAGCACCAAACCATGAACACCTTTGTCAAAACATAGATAACATCATTACAAGACATCTACCAAATATGAAAGACTATTAAAAAACCAACGGAGGATTACAGAGCAAAAAAATTTCTCCCAGTCCATAGACAAAAAACTTTGCCAGACTAGTTCACACACCGGTGAACACAACTTTCACTCTTCATCAAACCAAAAACTATAAACTAGGATATATCACCAATAGATTCCCATAAACAATACTTTAGATCCACACAAGCATAAGATAAACATAGAATAAATGTAGAGCACAAAGTGGAGCACATTCTGAACACACACAATTCTGACTTCACTACTCCTCAAAAGCACTTGGCAGCACATCATATCAACACACCTACAACACCATAAAGATAGCTCCATGTACTCACAATGTCTCTATAGTATCTCAACTATACATGCACAACCTACAATCACTTAATTCCATTCTTTGAAACAATATGTATTGTGTTGACATCAATGACAACATTAATGACAATACCACCATACTCATTCATACTTGCAACAATGCTAGCACATGAATGATCTGATGTGAATGAGTATATATAGAATGGATTTGAATAATCAAGGTTGACTAAGATGGGAGAATCAGCAATTGCCTTCTTTATTTATGAAAATGTCTGCTTTTCCTTGAGATTCCACTTAACTTTAGCATCTTACTTGAGCATAGCATTTAACGGTTTCACAATTTCAGCAAACCCCATTATAAATTTCCTCACAAAGTTAATTATCCCAGAGAAGGAATTCATTTCTTTCTTGCTTCCTAGGGGCTAAATTTTCAAGATAGCTTGAATGTGTTTTGGGTCAATGGATATATCATTCTCTGAGATTATGTGTCCTAGCAATTTTCCCTTAGTTACTCCAAAGATGCATTTCTTTGGATTCAATGAAATACAAAACTCTCTACACTTTTGGAACACTTTGCATAAATTGAAGACATGGTCGCCTCTCCTTTGTGAAAATAATGTGAGGTCATCCATATAGATGATAATGCATTTTTCAATCAGATCCTTGAATGCAATTTCTGTAGAACACTAGAACATTGCTCCCACATTGATTAGCTAAAAGGCATCCTTCTATATGCAAAGGTGCCCCATTTTATGGTAAAGGAAGTCTTGTGTTTGTCTTCGTACTGTACGATCACCTAATTTTAGCCTGAGTAGCCATCAAGGAAGGACAACATCTAATATTTGTTGGCAATCTAAATACCTCATCTAGTGATGGCACCAGATAGCTATACTTTTTTGAGGCCCAGTTTAAATTTTTGAAATCCCACATAGCCTAATTTCTCCATTCTTCTTTTAGACTAGAACCATATTTTCCACCCAAGTGGAATATCAAATAGGGAAGATGATACATTTTGATAACAACTTCACTTCTTTAAGAATGATAGGTTCTAATAGTGCATTGATTGGTCATTGGTGCCATCTGAAGGGATTTACATCTTGTTTGAGGGGAATCATGTGAGTGATGATTGAAGTATCATATGTCTTAAAGTCCTCATAACCCAAAGCTATTACATCATGGTATGCATGTAGTGCATCAATTATCCCTTTCCTTTCTTCCAGAGTGCAAACCTTTCCAATAAAAACATTTTTATATTTTTTACAGTAGCTAAATTATTCATATCGCATTCACTATCTATAAAGTCCCTTTTGGATTACTAGTCCTAATATCTTATATGGTTGAGATTGAAGATCATCTCTAGTTAAACCATTCCTCTAGGTATCATGTTGGTCTTTAAGTTAATAACCCCTTCTATATCAAGCTCTGCCTCCTTAGGCTCCACTTTGTCTATAATCTAAGAAGAAAACACTTCTAAACTAGTGAAAAAGTCCAAGATATGCTTGTCATCTTCAAACACTTAGAAATTAGTCACATTATCTAGCACGAACAAGGTAGACATGAGCTCTACTATGAACTTCTTCAAAACAATTAAGGACAAGGACTGCAGGGTGTTGGTTGCTTGTGCCAATGCATTAGTAGTTTGGTTTTTACTTCAAGGAATTAACTGTATTTAAATGCATTGAAGCCCTTTATTAGATCACATACCCTATACCTATAGTTAGCTAGTCGTCAGTCATGGCATGGGTATAGTTTTATAACCTGCTTAACTACTAGCTCTAAATCCCCAAAAACTTGCAACATTTTAGCCCTCTTTTGTAATGCCATCAGTAACCCATGCACTAGTGCTTCTTACTCTACTACATTGTTGGTATAATATAATTGTAGTCTATGTGCAACAAAGAAGGTCTTACCAAAGGGACTGATCATTTTGAAGCTTTCTCCTACTCCTTGCTTTGATTTGGATCCATCAAAGTGTAGCATCCAAAACTAGGAGGGCATTCATTCTTGGAACTTTCCAAGAAAACCTCACTCCTTGGCAATGAGTTCAATTCTCCATCATCTTGTGGTTTGGATTCTGATTGATTTTAGTCTTGTAATTTCCTCACCTAAACTCCCACTAGAGTAAACCACCCTTTGATATGACTTACATCCATTTGACAAAGACAACATTCAAACTCTGAGTGAGATGCATCATGTATTCTGCACCAATTGGGTAGTAGAAACTCTTTGAAATCCATCATGGCTCCTAGATCAATTTGAACTTGTACACATTTTTGCATGAACTCCTAAAAGCTATCAAACAACCCAAGGTTGCCATATTTTTGAAAATATTCACCATCAGATTCAACTATTACTTTAGTGTTGTAGGCACATGATACAACATGAGGAATTCTTCTATCTCCTCTTCTTCACCCTCATATATAATCGAGACATAATTCCTAAATTCTATTTTTGTAAACAACACTTCATTTGTCTTGTTGTACTCAATTATGATAAATATCATCCTGTGTTCATGTTCAATCCATATATGATTGCATAGCCCCTTCCTAGGTAGCCACATATGCAAATGACCAGTTGAAGTGTAACCATTGAGAGCTCGGGTGAAGTCTCTTCCTAATATCATACCATAGGTATTGGGGATGTCTGCTATTTGGATGTTAATGACTTGTTGCACTCTTGAATCAAATGCCACCTACATTGGGATCATGTTTAGTTCTCTTACTACATTTACCTCAGTCTTATCTAACTGTGTCACCTTGCATTTGGATGGGGTAAGAGTTATGCCCAATGCTTTATACATTGCAAACAACATGACATTCACCAAAGATCCTGAATCTAGTAAACAATTGTGCATATTTTTTCCAAACACACATATAGTTAGCAAGAAAGGAGGGGTCTCCAGCCTCCCTTGGAATAGGCTCATTGAAATTTCAACTTGAGCAACTTGATATTTGTCCTTTTCTCCACCCTTATCCCTTGCTAATTTCTAGTTTTGATCCTTGGTTGATCGCTTGTCTAGACCCTTATCTAATTATTGATATGGCCCTTTTCCCATAATTTCTCTAATTATAGGTTCATTGATGGTCATGTCAAATGTGACTCTTTTTCTTGCTACCTCTTATGATGGTTTGGATGGTTCAGTCCCATTTAATGACCTAAAGAAATCATTGCAAATGATGGGAACTCTTAAGAATTCAAACATAGATAGAATCACTTTCACCTTCTTCAACTCCTCTACCACATATTCTCCCATCTACTCCACATCTGCTTCAGACGGATTGCTCTTGGTGAAATCAAGTTACAAATCTTTAGTCGGCTTAGGCTACCTATTCTTGTTGAAGTATTGAGTAGGAACCTTGGGATAAGATGGGTTATTACTTACATTTGGATTTGGTGGCATGTTGAAGTTAATTGGTGGTATGGAAGTCGTAAATGGACCACCAGCCTATCTTTTCCTCAAATTATAAGGTGTTGAATGTTGATGAAGCACGTGGACCTCCTCTTCTCGACATTCCTCTTCATCTTTAGGACCATTATGAAATAAATCAAATATTTGAGGTAGGGCTCCTTCATTACATACCTCATTTTTTTTGCCATCTTTTTTTGTCAACTCCTTCTCTGGTTCATTCTTGTCACTTTGAGGGAAGGGTACCTGATTGAAAACCAAGACTAAATCATAGGGCTCTAAAGGCGCTATTTCTCTACAACTTGAACTCAGTAGCATTTTGCACCTCCACTTGAAAAATTGTAGCAATAGTCTAGAACTTTGGGCACTCAGGTTCTGGATTCCTATTGGTTTGGTGAATTCAACATCATCTTCACAAAGTTGCCTCAGCCAAGTACACTCCACTTTTTGAATTATTTGCACTGTTGAGTGGGTCAAGTAGTGTTGGAACCCCTCCATTGCTAGGCCTAGTATTCCACATTATATTTTTCCTTTGAGGCTACCTTCTTTCAAATTCTTGCCCTAAATTTTGACCTCATTAATAACTTTTCCCTAAGGTCGGGCCTGAATCACAATTTTCTCGATGATAGTTGGCTTGAATACTTCTTTGCGAGGCTTGCAACTAGTTTTTTTTGGTTTCTCAAGTGAGTAACTTTGGTGGTTGGCTTCTTTACATACTCAACCAATTTTTCAATTTTTTTCTTGTTTGAATTTCCCTATGTTGATATGGAATTTTGAAGAAGGACAAGTTGTGCTATGTTGGAGCTAAAATTTACACCTTGGTTTTCACATATATTTTTCATTCCATATCCATCATAAAACCCATTACCATCAATTTTTTTACTATATTTTAATATTAAATATAAAATTACCTCATGTACATAGCTCATAAAATAAAGCCTCTCATTATCACTTTAAAAAATCCCTTCCTTAGAGTACTTCCTCGGCAACACAAGGTATGTCACCAAGATAGTACCACATCAAAGAGAGTTGTGCCAATGTCTCCTTGAAGAATTAAATAGAAGGAAAATGAATATATCAAGGAGACACTCATGCTTCGAGGAGACATCCTAAAATGTCTCCCCGACAACCCAAAGAGCAACATATCGAGGAGAATTGGATGCATTGAAGAGAAAAATTAACATGTCTCACAGACAAGATATAGTGACAACGATACTCTAAGAATATGAAATTATTTTACATTTAGGAAATAGAAAAAAATCTCTTGGACATGAAGAGATTATTATAAAATAAATGGTAAATTACTAGAAAAATAGGGTCAGACAAATGGCAATATCAAAGAGACATCAGTATGTTGTAGGGAGAAATGAAGAAGTCTCTTCGACAATGTAAAAGAAAGTGAGAAAAAAATGTCTGAGAGACATGAAAGCATCAAATGGAAACTTATAAAAGTCTCTTTGACTTTCTAATAATAACATATTGAAGAGACAAGGGATTATTGGGAAAAAATTATTGAAAGTCTCCTCATGCAACTACGAACATACATTATTGATAAGACTAAGGGACATCAAAGAGAGATAACCACTAGTCTCTTCAGTATTTTAAAGGTACAAAAGGATTTATTTGAAGAATCTCTACTAAAAGGAGGAACACGGGTATGTTGAGGAGACATAAGCTTATCAGAGAGACATACTCACCAATCTCATCAATATTGATATACATCAAAAGTTCAAAAGGGAAGAACATGAAATGTAGCCATCGAGGAGACATTGCAAGATTAAGGATAGAAACTCAAGTGTCTCTTTGATATTATGAAATAATGTCTCATCTGGTTGATATGACTAATAAGGTCATCGAAGAGACAACTACCATTAATATTACAATTGATTAGAAAGGTGGCATGAGTGCCATTTGTGAACTAGAGTTGGTTCAATCATGTTAAATCTTAATATATCTAACTCCTATGAAATCATAATCACTATGAATTGTGGTTGAATATCAAGAAGGTGGAGTTAGGTGATGGAAAACAGCTCAGAAATCACAACGTTCATTCAAATAAGTGCTCTTGGCTCAGCTAAATGTGTTCCCTAAATTTTTTCTTGAAGTACAGTACAAGTTGGGTTTCAAAATGGACAAAAGCCTTGAAAAACCAAAAGTAAAAAGGTAGAAAATGGAGGCTAGACCATTAAACCAAGACTTAATAGATCAGTGTCCCAAGTCTGGAGAAATGTCAAGAAGAATAGACCAATTAAATACTTCATGCAAAAAAATGGAAGATAAACACAAAAATCTAGGAGATGTGTGGACTCCACATAGGAGTTATGACTTGTTTATATATCATTATAGAAAGAAATACAAACATAGGCTAGTCTCGAATCCTTGGAACTTGAATCTAATGAAGCTTTTGATGCCTAATGTCTTTATTAACATAGAATTGATCAAAGAACTAGCAAGAAATTACAATCCTAAAACAAGGGAAATCCACTCTCACTATGGATCAAAATTTATTATTATAACACGAGATTACATTTGTATGGTTTTTCAATTAGATACATCCCTGAAAACAAAATTACGATAAGATTTTTTCTAGAAGAATGCCAAAATTTGGATACAAGTTATGAGAGGTGGAAATTACCTCTACACAGACCTAAGGGTCTAGGAAACCAACCTAGAAGATTTTCCAATGATGAGAAAACCCCATTGCTTGTGGATTCAATTAAAGAATATTACTATTCAGTTGGTCAGGTCCTAGGAATTGATGCCCCTATAGCAATGACTATAGCTCCCATGGTTCTAGCTACAGATATCCAAAGCCAATATTCTAGGCCTTATGATTATGTAGAATATCTATCTGAGGTCATTAATACTTCTCTTACCACCATTAAGAACAATAGTGATGCTAGCAACTTCAAGAATTATTCATTGCTTACGCATATGATATTATATGCAGGGAAGATAATGGGAATATGGGGAGAGGAGATGAGGATCAAGGATTTGGATAATGATGAGAATTATATACCAGTGCATATGTGGACATCCATATGGGACAATAGATGTGGGAGATCCCACTATTTGTATTTTGAAGAGTATTTTGTCAAACCCTTGTATAAGATGCTTGGCCATAAATGTGATTACAATTTGTCCTCAAAAATACAAATATTCTCTAGACCAAAAGATAAAAAGACTAAAGGAAAGGTAAACCATAATTGGCGAGATTGGTATGCATTTGAGGATTGTACTATGATCAGAGTATATAGGTTCAAGGCAGCTCCATTTTTACTACCTAAAACTATACCAAATAGAGTTCCATACCTTGAGATTATAAGGCAATTATCCTATTCGGCCTTCATGCACTTAAAAAGATATGGAAGACAAACTTTTATGCCTTCTACTCTATGCTTCGATGACTTCACCATAATTGCTAATACAAGATATGAATTCTTTGGCTACAAGATAAATTATGATGACTTTCCATTAGGGAATAAGAGGGAAAATTTTAACCCTGTACATTATATTTATGATGCCAATATTTCATAAAACCTGAAGGGATATGAACATGAATCCTATATGGATGATGTCATTAGGAATTGTGATGAGAATCAAGTGATAATGAGGAAGGTTATCTAAAATAGAATTGTTATGGCCAAGGATTGGAGAAGAAACAATAATCCATTGTAATTAGAAGCTTTTCATGAAATACAAGATGATATGGAAAGGCTTGAGCAATTGATATTGCATGAAGAAGATTTAACAAAAGATTTACCCCTTGTAGCTTTTGAGAGGAGAAGAGATATTGATTTAAGGAGACAAGCTAAGAATGTAGCACCATTAAGTCATTTGTCACCATAGCCTACTCAAGAGGTTAGATTCTCAATTGAAACTCCTATTATAATCAAAGATGACATTGAGGAGGAGGAAATCACACAAATCACCATTCCTACTATTTCGCAGTTTCAAGTTCCACCAGATAGGAATGTGATCACATTTGAAGCTTCTAATGAGTTATCTGATGATGTGATACATTGTTCCAACCAAGAATTCATTGTAGATGACACATTTTTTCAAACCTCTAAGTTTAAGGCTTTCATTTATGAGTATAAAGGAAGAGTAATAAGAGAAAGGGTAAAATGAATCAACCTTGAGAAAGAAGCAGATGCCTTGAAGGAGCTCCAACATGAGGTTGATGAGGAGATGAACAATATGACTCTTGAAAGAGGGAGATCATTGTTAAAAGAGGCCATAGTCATGCTTCTTCTAGGATGGGACATCAGCTCAGTCATTGTATTTGACAATTTCTTGAAAATGGAAAATAAGGCCTTGCAATTAACAAATGAGGCTAGTGGTAAGATATATACTACATCAGGGTATAACCCTAATAATACTACTTTATAGATGTGGGCACTTTACCCACCAAGAAAGAGGCCTTCTCTTATCAATGACCATGATTAGATTTTTCAACACCTTCTAGTACATAGGTTAGGGGATATAGACCTTATGGAGACCACTGATCTAAATGTAAACATGGCCAAGTTTACCAAGGTTCAAATTCAAATTTTGGTCAGAGATAATAAGTGGTTGATGGAGGAGAATGAGAGGTTGAAGCAATATGTGATCAATTATAGATATAGATTGCCTTCCTCCTTAGGGCTTTACTCACCATTGATTGAACATGATAGAAATGTGCTTGAAGTAATGTCTAAGACCACCTATTGGAAGCACAAGTATGAAAATATCTAGAAAGGACAATAATAATTAAAGAAAAACTAAAAACCACCACATTTGAAATGGCATTAGAACTAGCCTGTAAGAGATTTGATGATATGTTTAGACTTTCTAACAAGGTTTGGATCATCCATGAAAAAACATTTGCAGCTTTGCTGGAACATAATAGGTTGTGTGACAAAATAAAGGAAGTGGAATCACACATAAAATCAAAGAAAGGTGACAAAAAAATCATGCTTCAAGAATATCAAGAGCTCATGAATGCACATATTATTTTTCATAACATCCTAACACAAGAATTGAGCAAGTTCAATCAGTTACTAAGTATGGATCTACTAAATTTCTTTGAGGAAACAAATTTAAAGGATCAAGATGTATGGAAGGATGAGATAGCCCAGTATGTTCCAATTTCTCTTGATGACATTAATGATGAGGATAAGGTGCTCGAGAAGACACATATACAACTAGGAAGAATTTCTGAACTCGAATGTGAAATGAAGGATATCATAAATAATGTAGATACTTATTCCAAGATAGGGTATATTTAACATGTATCAAGGATTAACATATTCATCACACAAGACAAGTAAAAAGTGGTAGGGTATGGAAGTTCGACAACAATGGATTCATTATCATAGAGCATAAGCCTTGAATAGGTCTTTGGTGATCACAGGAACTTGCTTGAAGACTAACAGATCGTGGTGCATCCATTTTCAAACTTTTAAGTTTTATGTTTATGTTAAATTAAGTTTCTAGTAATCAAATGTCACATCATTTTGTAATGGGTTTGTAGCTTGTTGCTTCCCATATAAAAAGGGAAACCAAGGCCCAATTTCATCATCATCGTAATCATTATCATCATCACTAGTAGTAGCAAATAGGTTGCATATTCCATCCATCCATTTCCATATCTCAGAAACTTTTGTTATTAATGTACATATTTTGAAGCAAATATAATGGATAAGACTATTTACATTTGGTGATTTACTTCTTGTGTTCAACTGTTGTGTTAATTTTCATGCTAATATGTTGTTGTGTTGTCTCCAAAGTGGTTCTCTTAAGTTATTCAAATTCATATAATTTTTCAAGACACATTTTTTGTTGTGGTGTGGTTGCTTTGATTAGTTTCTAGATGGTGTGAATTAAAATCCTTTCAAATAATTTACTTTAGTTGGTTTCTACCAAGGATTAAAATCCTTTTAAAGTGGTTTTTCTAATTGGTTTCCCTCAAACTAAGAGTTAAAAATCCTTTCATGCTTTCGTAGTAATTTAGGGGGATAACACTGGTATTTATAAAGAAGAGTACAATATCTAGTTAGCCTGCATGTTTGTACAAGGTGCAAACATTTAGAAGTTTCTAATAGTTAGACTTAAGCTAAGGAGTAGATCCACCTATCAGATAAATCTTTCCCCATCATCATAATCCAATCATTGACTCTGTTCACCCAATAGATTAGGCACTAGTCAATTTTAGAACATTTTTATACAAATTCAATTCCCACTCTTGATTATTAAAACACTTTCATTTGGAGCTAGTAAGTAAGCTTTGCATCTAATTCACACCTGTGTGCCATAGTGAGTAGATTTCCCACATTGAATATCACTTTCAAGACTTTTGAATCTACCTTGTCACTCAGGTACACCCGCCTAGGTCTAGCAGATCCTAAAGAGCAGGGGGTGATTAACCATATTTTCCCCGGTCATTAGCCAAAAATGTATTAAGAGACTGGCACCGTCTTATGGTCTAAAAACTTATTTTTTTGACACCTAATAGATTGGCGACTCTACTAGGGAGATTCAGGAAAATCTTGGTTCTAGCCTATCCCTTTGTAGAGTCAATAAGATCTCAAAATTAAACTATTATATTGAACACCTAAAGACTCTAGTGGGAATAGACCTTAAATCCTTTCTTTCTTTTCATAAAAGTGAGTGGAGACTCTATCAAGTTTGTAGAAAAAAATGCATGACTGAGAAGTTAAAATACACATCAAGAAGAAAAACCCTAGAGTTCAAAGTATCAAAGAATCCTACGAAATGAATGGAAGGAGATATATGTACAAATAAAGTCCAAAGAAGAATGACAATAAATGGATGGATAATGGTGATTCTTCTCTCCCAAAATCCAATAGTGCTAAAAATAAAACATCTAAATAGCCAAACACTACATTAAATGATCAGGAGAATATCCCATCAAAACTTCCTACATTGCACAATAGCTTTGATCCATTGCATGAATCATAATATCATAATGATGATCCATGTATAGATCCTTGTACCCCATGTGAACAAGAAAACATTGGCTGCCCTATTTTCTACTGGAAGGAAAACCCTCAGAAAATGAAAGAGTTCTATACCCGATTGGATGTGTAATCAAGGGAAAATCAGGTTTTGTTAAAGGGGTTAGCACAATAACATAAAATTCCAATGAAATAACAAAGCACAAAGGAAGTGAGGTGAAGACAAAAGGGACCATGTTACCCTAAGTCTCCACCTTCCATGATTGACCTTTGTTACACCTCCTAGCTTGCAGTAAATTAATATGTGCCCTCAGATTTGTGTGAGCAACTATGACAAAAGACTAAGCCCTATGCAAGTGTTGAAGGATTTGTAGAAAATAAAATAACCCTACAATGGATTAGAATGACTATGACTGTAAAAATTATAACCCTAAGTTGACAGAAAATAGACATAGACTAGAGGTCAAGAAATCAAAAGACCAAGAGACCAGCAAATGAGATCAAAATTGCCCTTTTATGAAAACTGCAATTTTGAACGTGTGGCTAGGATGAAAAGATGACAAGAACCCTAGGATCAATGATCAAGATTAAATGCTGCTGTGCATTAGGGTTAGGTCAAAATTAGGGCAAAAGGTAAGAATGAAGGGCCAAGATTGAATTATAAGATAATTCAATCAAGGGTCGAATTTAAATGAGATGTCAAAAGTCAAGAATTAATTTGGAAGATAAGGCTGGCACGGACAAAGAGGTTGCTGGAGAAATTAAATAATAACTTACTCCAGGTGACTAGTAAATAATTAAATAATAAAGATATTATTTAATTATGGAGGAATGTGACAAAAGAATTATTTTGAATTAAATGATGATTTAATTCAAAATTCAAGAGAGTGGACTAAATTAAATAAATAAAATTTATTTAATTAATGAGAGAAAAGACTAATGAATAATTAAATAATTAAAATAATTATTTAATTATAGTGGAAAGTGGACAAAAATTAAATAAATTAGAATCTATTTAATTTTAAAAGAAGGGACTTAATTAGTGACGTAATTAAATAAATAAAATTTATTTAATTAATCAAGAGAGAATAAAGATAAAAATGAATTAATTAAATAATTAAAATTATTTAATTAATAGAAGAATTATGACTTTAGAAAATAATTAAATAATTAAAAATTATTTAATTATTAAGAATGAAAGGGGCAATGTTGAATAATCTAAGAGTTGCAAGCCTAGGACAATTTTATGTGTCTACATTTTTCCCCTTTTGTCATAATGTGGCATGTCGCATTGTGACAAAGAAAATAAGCAAAAAAAAATGCCCCAGTGCAAAATAAGATGAGGAAGAATGACGAGGAGGGTTGTGGTATGCCCCCTCGAGAGGACAGACGGGTTCGAAGAACATGGGTGTGCTCTCGAAATTGGTGAGAAGACTAGAATATGAAGAGACAAAGAAATGTTAGTGCAAAATATATGGATGATGATATGGATGCAATGCCTATATGAGATGAGGAGAGAGAAGATGACAAGACTAAAGAAGATGCATGTTAGTTCCTAGACCAAATCCTTCAAAACATTGACATAGGACTTTAATATTTATTGCTCTTAATCATCATTGGGTGAACTGTTGTAATGGCCAATAAACACCATGATATGACATAGATCAAGGTGTGCAAGTTCGTACCATCACATAAGACAAGCAGTCACAGACCAGGATGATCATGCCTCATACTAGGAGCGTGCTTGCCCCAGTCTTTTTGCCATAATCAACCACATGCAGAAAAAAAAAGACAAGGACAAATCATGAAACGTCGCTGCTTCTCTAAATCTTGTTTCCAGGACATCCTTGAGAAACTAGTAGCATGATTGTCAAAATACAAAAAGAAAGAGTCCTTACCATGATATGTCGTTGTTTTTCTAAATCCCAAAATCAGGACCTCGCTGAGAAACTAGTAGTCATGCGTGTCAATTGACATGATACGTCGCTGCTTCTCTAAATCCTGCTTAGTGGGATCTCGCTGAAAAACTAATATCATGATAAAAACTAAAAACAAATGCCAAGTGTTTGCCAAGTGCGTCTGGATGCCGAGTGCATTGATGTGTCAATGTAAATTTAAATGATGCCAAGATGACAAATGTCGAAGGTTGCCATATTCAGGAAGGACACATTCTGAATAATGTCGATGTCTAGGAAGGACACATCCTAAAACACCAATGTCAGAGTTTTGTTCTTCAGAAGGACACATCTGAAAGAACATTGTTGTCGAGAGGAATGATCCTTAAGTGTCAGAAAGGATCCCTCAAAAATGTCAAATGATAGGGACGATGCCTAGGAAGGACACATCCTAAGGCACCAATGTCAGAGTTTTGTTCTTCAGAAGGACACATCTGAAAGAACGTTGTTGTCGAGAGGAATGATCCTTAAGTGTCAGAAAGGATCCTAAAAATGTCAGATGAAAGGCCGATTCCTAGGAAGGACACATCCTAAAGGCATAAATGACAGAGGTTATTCTTCAGAAGGACCCATCTGAAAGGTAACCAAGAGTTGATAGTTTGACTGGTTGCGATAATTTGACTTGACATTGGGGCTGACTTGTTTTGGCGAGTTTGACTTGTTTATTTGAGTTTGTTTTATGTTGTCTAATTTTGACCAATTTTGACATTGACATTTCAAATGACTGTCCTGTGTTCGAGTTTGACTATCTGAATTATTTGACCGATGTGATGATTGTGACAAATGCCATGATTTTATTTTGACCAACCTAAAAGGATTGACCTAATGTCTGGGGATCATGTTGATGAAAGCCGCCTAAATTAGCAAATCACATAGACAACATAGTTCGACAATGACATGGGTATTACGTATGGTGACGCGGCTCTATTTTAAGGATTTTGACATTGATTTGAATGTTTTTGTGTTTTCTCACGGACCTTTATGATTTTTTTTTTCAAGACGTTTATGATGTTTTGTCTTCTTCTTTTTATGATTTTTGTATTTTTTGACATTTTATGTTTGTTTTGGATTTTGACATTTTGGATTTTTAGTTTTGACATGTTATATGGATTTTTGGATTTTGGCATTTATGATTTTTGGCTTTTTGAGAATATTTTGGGGTATCAATGGATGAAAGGGTGGGTGCTTTGTGCAGATACAATGACGAGGGAAAACCAAAGATCTAGGTGCAAGGAGATAGTAGGTTAGGACAGAGGACTGAACCGAAAGGAGAACAGGATATGATCTCAAAAGAGACTATGTAATGGCATAGGAATGACATGCCCCATTCTAGGTACAAGACTTAGGATTTTTCGTGACAAAGCTGATGACAATAGGATAATGATATGATTGGTTAGATAGGATGAGGTATGTCAAGAGATTCCCAAAAAACATGTTTCAACACTTTGCCCCTATATCTTCATCAAGATCAAAAGGAGAAGAGTGGATAAGTGGACCGAATATGATAGGTAGGTATGATGGCTAAAGACGGTAGGTAGGATGGAAATGATATGACATAAAAATGATAGGTTGGATAGATAAGACATTGTGCCCCCAAGTGTAAGTGACATATAAGATCAAACTACACATGATGCCTGTTTGCCAGGTTTTCATCATGGTACTTATCCAAGGCACCTGTTTACCAGGTTTTCACCGTTGGACGAAGGGATTTCTCTTTACTTCTTTTTTTTTTGATTTTTTGACTTTTTGACTTTTGGATAGGAGGGACTCAAGTCTCTAGTTGCATGAAAGGTGATAGTCCCACTAGAAATGGATATCATTGCATGGACCATGTCAAATGTCATTATGCTCATAGATGTTGGTAAGGGATGACATGAAATGGAGATAGAGTAGGTAGATGATGGATTATGATGTGTATTATGGAGGATTATGTAGGGAAGATATAGGACTTATATGGGAATTATGCAAAAGATGAATGGGGAGGCTTAGCCAAAAGCATGGACCATAGGAAGGTGGTGGGGAAGATATGTAGGATAGTGGATGGGGGTGACGAGATGGAGGTATAAGGGCTTGTTGTGAAATGGAAGGGAACCATGACCAATGGTTGCACACATTGTGATAAACGTTGAAGCTTTTGATGTGGACGAGGTGTAGAAAGCAATGGAGATGTTTGCTTAGGAGATGGGTGATGAAGTGCTTTAGGTACCCACATAGACTTAGTATTTTTATGGCTTTTATTTGTCTTGTGGGATTTTTGTAATTTTTGAATGGAATGTGTATTTTGGATGGAAGTGGATGGTTGGGATTTTTGTGACGTAGATGCCTCATTTGACTTGATTTCTTTTTTCTTAGGTACCCAAACCATTTTGTTTTTAGACTTTTCTTTTGGAGGCATGGGCTTATATAACTTTTTGGATGCACTTGGCTTTGACTTTTTGCAATTGTATGCTAAGGCATTAGGACCATTAGAATTTTTGACTTTATAAATAGAGGCATCTAAATTTTTATTTTTGAATCCCATGGGGTGGATGGATTGAGTGGAAGCTTTATGTTCACACAATGTGTGCATTTGTTGGTCATGACTAGGATATTTAGGGTATTTATGAATGATTGGAATATTAGGTGTTGGAAGTAATGGTGGTAAAGCGGATGGAGGGGTATTAGGAGTTGGAAGTAATGGTGGTAAATTGGATGGAGGAAGGTGTATGGTCACATGCTTTTGACACTTGTAGGATGATGGTGGTGGAATGGCAACATATGTCTTAGGTGTATGGTAGGATTTATGATGGAAGGAGGTGGACTTAGGAGACATGGGGGAAGTACCAACATCTTGAGATTGATGTCCTTGGGGTATGCAATGGACAATGGGACTAGGTGTAGGTGGAACACTAGACACGAGTTCCTTATTGGAAAGACCAAGTGGATATGATGGAGGACTTGCAATGGGGTCGATAATGGGTGATGGGGGATCATTAGGATCTTGATTAGCATTGTGTTCACTTAGATCCAAGGTATTTGTTTGATCTTCTATGTGTGCTTGGGAGGCAAGTGTCACATCAAGGGAAGTGGAAGTGGATGGATCATGGATAGGACTACATGGAGATGAATTTTGAATATCTTGCTCATGGATGGGTATAGGATCAAGTTTCTCATGGATAGGCTCTTCATCATTATGGATATCATCTTGATCATAAAAGAGATATAGATTATGGACAGGTGGGATGACAATGATTTGATCTTGATTAGGACTAGGGCTTGATGTTTCCACATGCTTAGGATTAGGCTCTTGACATACATCTTGGGTTGCTTGAATGGAAGTAGAAGGGGATGACTCTTGGAGAGACTTGACATGTTCTAGATGGTCAACAACATAGGAGCATGATGGAGGTTGACTTGGACTTATGAGGGGAGACTCTTGACTTGGCCCAAGGGGTTGAGGATGACATGGTTGACTTGAAGGACTTGGCATGATGTTTGAGGACTCTTTTGTATGTTCAAGTATATGAGTTGAATGGCATGGTGGCAATTGATTCCTTTCTTGTAGCCTTTGGGTCACATCCTTTGTAGGTGGATTGGTGGATTTAGATAATGCCATCAATTTATGCTTTAAATATCTAAATGTAAAGGATTGATTTGATGGAGGATTAGATGATGGTGGGGGTAATGAAGAGTTTGATGGGTTAGAAGATGGAGTGGCCAATGGATTAGGACTAGGACATGGTGGATTAGGGATAAGCATTTGATTGGATGGTGGTAAGGGTGTATGGACTAGATTGGTGTTCCCCTTGTCAAAGGTGGCATTAAGACTTAAAGGTTCTTGATGTTGTTTCCAAGGTGGACTTGGGAAGTTACGTTGTTGTTGTGATATGGGTGGACATGTTGATGTGGCATTGTCATAATAGATAGATGTGTTAGGTTGGCATGATGATGAAGGTGACACATAGGATTGGGGTTGAATGTGTTGAGGTTGAAATGGTGTTTGGACTTGTGATAGGATTTGTTGTTGTAATGATGATTGAGGGGTTGAATAGGATAATGACTGTTGAAAGGTTGATTGATGTGGATAAGAGTTGAAATTAGAAGAGTTGTGATAGGTTGATGAAGGGGAGACTTGATATGTGGATGGATGAGGTTGATATGATGATATAGGTGACACATTAGGTTGATGTGAAATGTGTTGATGTGGTGATTGGACTTGATAATGCACTTGTTGGACTTGACAATTGGCCATGAGGTATTGGATTTGTGCTATGAGTTGTTGCATTTGTGGTGATTGGTTGGTTTGAAGTTTTTGGATAACGTTATGGGCGCTTTGAATGATTTGTTGGTCTAAAGGTGTTTGATTTGTTTGAGCTTTATGAAGCATGTGAATAAGCTCTAGTGCTATGTCTTCAAATGTTGTCATGGTGTAAAATGATGTTGATTAGATTAAAGAGATGATGATGATTAAGATATGATGTGGAATGAGAAGATTGGATGACTTGGACGATGTGGAAAAAATTTATTAGAAATTTGACTTGGGCAATATCAAACACAAGATTTTACATGTAAATGCATAAACACACACACCAAGCACAATGATAAGTTTGTCTTCCAAGATTAAATGTTATGATTAATCAAGCACTTGAATACACAACAACAAGCCCTATGACTAGTCAAGTGGGGTATGGCCAATTAGGTCTCTAGCTAGATTGCACAAGGTTGACTAAGGAAGAATTTGAAAGAAAAATCCTGCCACACAGCCGAGAGAAAGGGGTAACCCACCCTTCACTTTCACTTCCCAAAGGTATAAAGTTATTTGGGGCTTAGCCAAGAGTGACAAGATTTTAACTTCCAAACAAGCGTGTCTTTCAATTCACACTTCGATTGAGGTCGTCCCTAGGGGTGATGAAATCCCCTAGCAGGCCTCCTATGAAGGGTTTGACAAAAGAAAATCAAGTGAGGTGTTTGTGATCACACACGCACTTGATTCACACTCACAAAGATTAATTTCCCTTAGAAATGAAATGTTTGTATGCAAACAATAGAAGCACATGTTCTTTTTAACTCCAATTCAAATGTTTAGGAAGACAATGGTTAATTTTAGACCCAACTTTGATATGTGATTGAAGACAAAATTCATTTTTTAGAGCCCAAATCCAAACGTGTTCGCAAACAAGGATTAATTTTATGCCCCAAATTGAAATGTGTGACAAACAAGATTAAGAAATGGAAGATGGGATATGTGCACCTGATTATTCGCTTTCCAATTTGTTGTGTATGAATGATATTTCTGGCACTAAAACTCCTTATGATCACCCTACAAAATCAAAAGAAATAATATCATAATGCAGCCATGAAAAAAAAATAAACTCATTAGAAAATTGCAATTTCAGATACATATTTTTCACATAGCCGAATTAGATTCGATTATTTGAAGACATTATTGATCTGAAAAATACAAAATCAAAGAAGAGACTGATATTATTTTTCGGAGAGCTTTCCAGAAATGTAAAGAAGTCAGAAAAATTCCCTATTTTGAGCCCAATATTAATTTTTTATTAAAAATCATAAAAAAATTATAAAAAATACAAAATAGCTCCAAAAATTCTGAGTTTTTGACTGAAGTCGTATTCTGTCATTCCAAATCTGCAAAAAAAAATTTGTGATCAGATCGGCAACCATGAGTGAGATCTAAGCAAATTTGTTTTAAACCCTAATTTCAAAACCTCCATTTTTTGACTAATAATTTCACATCCAAATTTAAAAACTAAAGAGTAGACCCCTGTCAAAATTCAAAGAGCTTTCTAGAAATGTAAACATATCTGAAAAATTCGATTATTTGCTCCCGAAATTAATTTTTTATAAAAAACAGAAAATAAATTATAAAAAATTCAAATCGGCCCCAAAAAATCTGATTTTTGGAATGAAATCTCTAAACATTGTCTCCAATCTGCAAAAAAATTTGTGAAGAAATACACAGCCGTTTGAAAGTTATGGTCGAATCTTTGGAAACTAGGGTTTTGTCCACAATGATGTCAAACCTGCAACAAAAATCAAACAAAACCTGCAACAAAAAGAAACCCAACTCCAAGATTTCTCAAAATGTGTTAAAATATGTCAGGTTCACCAATGTAATCAAGGGAAAATCAGGTTTGTTAAAGGGGTTAGCACAATAACATAAAATTCCATGAAATAACAAAGCACAAAGGAAGTGATGTGAAGACAAAAGGGACAATGTTACCCTAAGTCTCCACCTTCCATGATTGACCTTTGTTACACCTCCTAGCTTGCAGAAAATAAAAATGCCCTCAGATTTATGTGAGCAACAATGACTAAAGACTAAGCCCTATGCAAGTGTTGAAGGATTTGCAGAAAATAAAATGACTCTACAATGGATTAGAATGACTATGACTGTAAAAATTATAACCCTAAGTTGACAGAAAATAGACATGGACTAGAGGTCAAGAAATCAAAAGACCAAGGGACCAGCAAATGAGATCAAAATTGCCCTTTTATGAAAACTGCAATTTTGAACGTGTGGCTAGGATGAAAAGATGACAAGAACCCTAGGATCAATGATCAAGATTAAATGCTGCTGTGCATTAGGGTTAGGTAAAAATTAGGGCAAAAGGTAAGAATGAAGGGCCAAGATTGAATTATAAGATAATTCAATCAAGGGTCGAATTTAAATGAGATGTCAAAAGTCAAGAATTAATTTGGAAGATAAGGCTGGCACGGACAAAGAGGTTCCTGGAGAAATTAAATAATAACATTTATTTACTCCAGGTGACTAGTAAATAATTAAATAATAAAGATATTATTTAATTATGGAGGAATGTGACAAAAGAATTATTTTGAATTAAATGATGATTTAATTTAAAATTCAAGAGAGTGGACTAAATTAAATAAATAAAATTTATTTAATTAATGAGAGAAAAGACTAATGAATAATTGATAGTAGAAATAAATCATTTTAATTAGGTGGAAGAGAGATGGACAAAAGAAATTAATACTAAATTAGAATCTATTTTAAATTTGAGAACATTAGTGATTAAATAGAAGTAAAATTTATTTAATTAATCAGAAGAGAATAAGGAGAAAATGAATTAATTAAATGATTAAAATTATTTAGTGTAGAAAAGTATATTTAGAAATAATTAAATAATTAAAATTATTTAATTATTAAGAATGAAAGGGAGACAATGTTGAATAATCTAAGAGTTGCAAGAGCTGGGACAATTTTTACATGTGTCTACAGGGATGAAGAAAAAATTCAAAGACAAAATGAGTATGACCATATGACATCACTATAAAAAGGAGAGTAAAACTAGTATGAATCCATGGATCACCCTCCCCCTATTGAGAATTATGATGAAATGACCACTCAAGAGTTGGAACAATATGTGGAAAGATAGAGAGAGGACCTTAGGAGGAGACAATAGTTGATAAAAGAAATTCAAGAACGAAATCAACAAATGTCTCAATTGAATGTCCATACATCAAAACCACCAAAATATGTCCCTCCCCATAAGCAAGGAGGTAACATCAATCCACAATGGTCATCTCAAAATATAGGATCTTCAAGTACTTCAAAAGCACCTTACAATTCAACTAGTAACCCAAAGAACCATGCCCAGCATAATGTGCCACCACAGAGATCCCAAACACAAAACACTAGCAACATTCCACAACCCAACCCACCACCAGGATAACAATATGTTCCTCACTATCAGCATCATGTGCCACAACATAATGTATATTCTCACCAGAACATCTAACAAAATGTGCATCAGCCTCAACATCAATTCCAATATTACCCCAACCTGCCACCTCAGAATCCTTATCCACAAAACCTTACAAGCATGAGCAGACAATTTGACTTGACAAGATATCAAATATACCCATATCCCATTGATAGTAGCTAGAGAAATGTTGTCCCTAAGTTCAAAGGGAATAGTGCAACTACAATAAAAGAACACAAGAAATTTCAATGCTTTTGTGCAAGATTTGGGAATGGAACAAGAGGATGTACTTATGAGGTTGTTCATGATGTTCTTAACTGAAGAAGCAAGGGATTGGTTCAATAGCCTACCAAATTCCTTAATTACCTCTCCAAAAAAATTTAAAGATCAGTTCTTAGAATAGTATGGGAATCAATGTGCTCCTGAATTTTCCTTACATGAGTTAATAGTCATTCTAAAACATCAAAATGAATCAATTTATGGCTTTAATAAGAGATTCTCCAAGATCAATAACAAGATACCACACGGGTCCAAATTAGCTGACTCAACAGCTTTAAGCATCTATTTAAAAGCCTTTGATCCCAAAACAAGGTATGAAATCAGAAATAAATTCCCTAGAAGTTTGATTGAAGCACAAAAGGCTACTATAACCATTGAAAACAATAGGAAAGCTATCAACATGATTGGTAAAAGAGATAATCTTAGGATCCCACAAAATCCTAACAATCCCAAAATAGACAAGAAAATCAATACATAAATGAAAGGCCAAGATTGCATGACATGCCCTATAATACCACTTGGAAGGATGGGCAACTAGTGGGTAAACAAAATTAGAAAGATACACCAGATCTATTGAAAAAAATGGAACACACAGTAGATACTACACCATGGCGTTTGTTGTTCCTATAACACACACACCTTTTTTGGAATGGGGACCCTATCTTTTTGCTTTTATAGGTCACTTTTTCCTTTGCCTCATTTTGTGTGCCCCTTGTTTTGGTTCCTAATTGGTCAAGGAGTCCTAAAGCTATCATCTTAAGTTGACCAAGTTTCACAACCCTCAAAATTTTCAAGCCTTTAGCCTCTGCAAAGTTACCTTGGTAGTTTTCCTTCCAACTTTAAAACTGTTGTCCTTCATGCTCCATAGGTCTACCCTATGCATAACTCTATCCATTCCCAGCTATTCCAAATGGCTGACTTAACACATCTACCCACCCCTCGGTACCTGCAACTTTTGTCACCATTCCCTTTCACCGACCCACCAAATGACTAACACATGAGTGCCTTCTTTCCTATGGAACCTATTGTTCCCACTGTTGGATCTTTTAAATTATTTGTTGACCAACTCCAATAGCCTCTGTACTCACATTTATGCCAAGCATTTAAAGCTTAAAAATCTATAAATAGTCACTTTCGATGGGTCATTGTCACCAACATTTTTTCTAGAAACCAGTTAGAGCCTTCAACTTCTGCCGCCTCTATACTCGCAGAATCTCATCATTATTCAAACGTCATCATTTGCAATATCCTCATGAATACCATTGGGTATCCTAGGCCAGTCTTCCGCTACCACATGTTTTATGGTTTTTCTCTCATTTTTGTAAACTCACTAAAATATTAAGCTAGAAAACCTTATAACTAAAAAGAAGAAACTGTGTCGCACAAAACCCATATGTTAAAAACCTGAAAATCCTTTGAAATCCACCTTTGGGATCCATGCAGAACTTATGCCCTCCATCACAATTCTTGAGCCAAGGAAATTGTACCCTTGTAGTCTGCAAGATGCCCACCACCATTTCCTTCATCCTTGAATAAGAAAACTTTAAACGATGGCCATTATCTCCATTGGACCCGCTTATGTGAGAAGAAGATCCCTATTTTTTTGAATTCTAGACTTAAATGAAAAATCATGAAGTTAACCAAGAGCCTTTGAACCCCACAGGTCCACAAGTGTGGGCTTCTGCATGCGGATCACCCTTTCCACCTCACTACTCTGAATGATGAACCTACCCCGGCCTCCCTCCTTGTGGGTCTCACGACATCCTTGATCACCCTCTACTATACATTCAAGCCTCATCTACGGATTAGTTCAAGTAGGTTTCCCATGTTTTCTCATTGTCGCTCGCATGGTTGACTTCCTAACGGTGAAGTCTTGAGTTCCTCTCACTAGGTGGGCCCCAACCCAACTATATTTGTCCAATCCTTTGCATTAAAATGACTAAGTGAGGATCCTTTTGGGCTTCCCATTGTGGACTTCCATCTATGGACCTCCATCATGAGTTTTTTTTTTGAATGGCCTCCATAGACCATTTGTCCGCATTATGGACTCTACAACGATCGCATCTGTTTGAGCCTAAAGAACAAAAAAACTAAGTCTATTACTTGCAGACCATCTACCATAGGTTGATGTCACCCTGTGTCTATCGTCTTGCATGGAAAATGACCTCCACCGTTCTTCTCCATGGGTCCCAACACCCACTTTTCCTGAGTGATTATTGAAAACCGTTAAGTAAAACTATATGCGGGCTGACTAGTGTGGGTGGCCACCTATAGGCTACTGCCCTGCTTTTGCCAATCTTAAACTACTAAGGTAAGCTTGCCTCCCATCATGCAGAGCCCGACCTCTGTATTGTCATCTAGCCAATTATAAATGAGTCACATTTTTTTATCACCTTCACGGGCCCGGTGGTGCAAACCGTCACCTGTAGTTCATTGTCATGTCTTCCCCTTCCTAAATGGTTGGAATCTAACACCTTTCCACAGGTCCCTTCCTGCATCCAATCGAACAAACTAAACTTCAAAAGTGAATTGGCACTGTCCTTCGTGTCTGTGGGTCCCACATTGTGGGATGCAACATGTAGGATTCCACCCCACCAGCATCATTTCCAACAACGAAGTCCCTGATAGCCGAGATGCCTCCTGCACCCATGATCTTTGCTTTTGCATCCTTAAATGACTAAATTAGAATTCCAGGGACCTCACAAATGATCAAGCACACATGTGAAAATGACCCAATACCCTTGTGGGCCCCATCTCAACACAAAATATTAATGCAGGTGGATCTATGCGAGTTGTCGTGTCTTGTTTAGCATATGTTTGAAACTTCCTCCAAAATGACTACCAGCCCAGTGAAGTCCACATCCCTGGGCCCGCATTTCCATATCTCCCCCAAACAAGAGGAAAATGATGAATAATGAGGAGTGTTGTGATCTTTAAATGATGAATTACTCAATCTAACATGGATTTTGCATGATTTTTCTAACGCTCCCTATCTTTTGTACATGAACATGCTAATAGATCCTTTGCTTGTAGGATATATGGAATTAGCTGCAGAACCTTTGGGGGCATTCACAGAGAAAGAAAAGGAAAAGAAGATTGCCAAGACGCCAAGGGGGAAGGAAGATAAGGATCAAATGAAGTATAAATTCCAAGGAGTAGACCTCAACTCCAAAGTTACTATAGAGTGGGATACGGTATCAGATACAAACTTGGGGCACATTGATTTTGATGAATTCAAATAGAGGGGTCATCATTAACCCTACCACGAAAAATGCAAAGAATATCAAGAAAAGTGGATTAGCCAAGGTAGTTGGTTTCCCTCCTACCCTTGGTACTCCTGAACTAGTAATGGCCTACAGAGAGGCCTATCAAGAGAAAGCTAGAAGACTTATTAACTGGGATGGTAAGGTCTTGGTTGATCTATCTGCCAAGTCCATAGGAAGAACATTTTGCATCCCCACCTTTTATCCTATGGAAGAAACCACAAAAGAATATGCAAAAAGTATGTGGAAGGATGACCCCCTCAAATGCAAGAAGCTAATAAATCAATACTGGCTGAAAGAACACAGGGGCAATGCAAATAAGGTGCCTCAGGAGCTCTTCAAGAGTGATTTCCATGAAGATTACCACAATTTGGTAACCTTACTAAGCAGAGTCACAGGACTCCCGACCGTAACATATTTCCAATAATGGATGCTCTATTTCATAGAAAAAATTATCAGAGGGAAGACCAAGTTCCATTGAAAAAAAATGATCAGCAACTACTTGCATGAGCAGTTTGTTGCAGTTAAAAAGACTTCACAATTTTATATGACCTCTTACTTGGTCTACTCATTGGCTAATCTTATGCCATATAGAGGCCTATTTGTGGCCAAAATCCAAACTCTGGGTAGACAGCTGAAGGTCTATGATAGACACCCACAACTTCAATACAAAAATTTGAAGAAAGACTACTGCCAAGTGAATGATGCCTTTATCGAGCACATTATCAGACTATTCGAAGGGGACTTCAAATTGAGAGTCACTCATAGTGTCAATTCCTTCATTTGCTAGTTTTTGCTCCTCTTTATTCAATTTCCTAAACTTACATCAGAATTGAGGGCTACTCTGGGAGGCCATATAAGCTGCCTCGGTACCCAAATGACCAGTTGATATTACTCAAAGTTTTCAAATAGCCACAACATGCACATACTCTTCAGAGTGACAAGCATAGGCTTGACATCCAATATCCTCTCACATTTAGCTAGGGTATGTATGAAATCCCCACATCCTAATGTGCAGAGTATTCTGAGAAAGAAATCATTAAATACAACTTGTAGCTCTACACTGCTCGGCCATAGATGGATCTGTATGGAAAAATGAATAAGATAATTGGGATAGATTATGCCCATTGGCACAATGTTGAAGACTTTTGGGGAAAGTGTAAAGATGATAAAGAAGTGGACATGAGGCACTATATGCACATGACAAAATACTTTATTAAAACAGTCAACTTGTTCCTGGTGTCAGATCAAGTTTTAGAGGATGAAAATACAGTGATAGATTCAAGATTTAATGTCATCGCCAGCCTACCACTGCCCCTAATTGACTGGGACAAGGAAGAGTTCAATGACCTTGATATCTTAACTAAACCAATAGAGGCTAGAGAAAAGTAGTGGATTGATGGGAGAATTCCTTAGCTAAAGCTACAAGGAGCAACTTTGACATACAAAGAGCTCAAGGATGAGTTGAGGGTGAGACTGATAGTGGGACTATTGTTGCCCCATCTAGAAAGGGTCTGAAATTGCCTCCCATCACCAGATCCAAGAAAAGGAAAATAAAGAAGAAGATAAGCCTAAAGAAGAGGCTCAAACAAGAAGCCTAGAGGTAGAGCATCCTAAAGAACATCGGCAGGAGGAGAAGAAAAGGGATCTGAAGGGGAAGACAACCCCAAAGAAAACATAGTCACCATTGAATCACTAGAAGGAAAGGCTATTTTAGTTTGAGATTTAGATGAAGAAGAGGAAGAAAAGGCAGAACAAGAGGCTTTGGGACATGAAGAAATGGAGATCTAGCACATCCAAAGAGAAGAAGGTGACCATGAATAACAAAAAAAAGGATCTCAAGTGCCCAAATGGCTAGAGAAGCAACTACAGAAGAAGTCTCATGTCCTTATGGATCCTAAAGAGAGGCTAGAAGCCATCTTAGCATGAGTGCAGATAGGGACAAAGAAAGAGAAGAAACCAAGGGTCAGATCCCATATCACAATGGATCCCTCAAGATCAAGGATTGTATAAATAGCTACTCTAGTGGTGGAAGGAGAGGGAGTTAGGTATAATGTCTACACCATAGACCTAGGAACAACCACCAGGGAGAAAAAATTTGATCATCTCTAGGGATCTGTGGTTACTATTGTGCATTAGATGAATAAAGACAAATATTCTCGGGAATTAAAAGCATAGGTGGCATATTTAACAACCTATATACAACAATTATCTTCTACTGAAGAACTTACTACCACATCACCAGCTCTACCATTGCTACTATCCAAGGATCATATCAACAAGCTTGAAAGGAGGAAAACTGGACTAAGGCCACTAAATATTAGTTTGGGTGAAATCTGTACAATGGAGATATGGGTATCGACCATGCTGCCCATACAATGAATAAAGTTAGGGAAGTGCAGCAACAGCTCAAGGGCACAAAGAAATTTTGTATTGACTTCCCAAATTTGTATAGAATTACATATCCCAAACTCGAGGCTATCCTTAAGATGTCTGAGGTAACGTGGGAAAAGGAGCTTGCACTGGAAAAAGATGATCATTGGCTCATGGAAACATAGAAATTGGACCTTGATCATAGAAGAGAAATCTTGGAACGTGTGCTCCATGAAGTGGAGCTTGACATAGATTGGGTTAAGGAAATTAGAACAAGCTGTGAAGAATACTTGAAGCTCATGACAGACTATGATATTCCCTCTATCAAGCTAGATCCTAAGAAAATAAGTCCACACTTTCATAAGAAGATGGAGGACGGAGCCACTGATACATTAATGCCATATTTCATGGATTTTTCTACTTGAGCTTTTTCCCAATTAGAACAAATGATCAAGAACATGCTGAAGTGCAACAAAGACTAGGACTTGATCACCACCAAATCCAAAAAGTTAAATTTCTAGGTACTCCAATCTAAGATAATGGAGTGGAGCAAGCTTTAGGCGTTGATTGACAAGTTCATTGAATATGCTACTCTGAAGAAGCATGAAGGAAATCTTGTCATAGATGATGAATTTCTCACACTATAGCTGTAACAAAAGGAAAATCAACTACAAGACAAAAGTGCTACAATGTTGGCAACTAGAAGACAAGATAGGCTAAAGGACAAAATGTAATTTTAAATTGCAAAATATTGGGAGTAGGTTAAATCCTAGTTTGTAGTAAATCTTGGCCATTCATTTTTCTTTTTGGACACTATATATAGGGAGTCTCATCTCATTTTCAAGAAAGAGTTGAGTTGTTGTAAAGACATGTTGCTGAAATTTTGATAGAAATTCATTGCTTTTGGGTGGATTCTTGGATTTCATTTCATGTTTCATGATTCTTCTCCTCATAGTTAATAGATTTGAGTAGATTTACTTTGTTTTTCTATGAGTTTTACATGCTTTTGGTAGATTAGTTAATGTTCTTCATTGATACTGAAGAATTATGTTGTGTTGCTGCCCTTCCTTGTTCATGCTTTTTGTTGTTTATTGATGATAAATAATAGTGCAAAGCTATTTTGAACATGAATTGAATGTTGCACTTAAATTCTATCTTTTATTCATGCTTTATGATGAATGAATGGTTTAAATTTGTAGACCTTAGATTACAACACTAGTTTCATGAGACTGTTAGCTAATTTGGTTAAGTGGAACTTATTTTTAGGAAGGTTGTCCACTATAGTGTCCTCCATTATCACTATTCATCAGTAGTTTCAAATCTAAGAACTTACTCTCTTCCCTTCCCTTTTGACCTTTTCTTTAAATAGTAATTTATAGAAGTTCAAGCATCATTGCACATTGTAAAGCCAAATTTGATGATAAAAGTGGAGTTTTAGACTATTTTCCTGAACTTGCAGTAATAGAACAACATTCCAAAATTTCATAAACTCCATTTAAAAGAACCAATTCCTTCCAACTTAACATATGTAAGGTGACCCTGTGTTACCAACAAAACACATCAACCAACTAAGATATTCCAAGCTTGTCATGACCTGACTCCCAAAACCTTGGGATAGTTCTCTGCAAATTACTTGTAGAAGATTGTATTTCAAGAGAGGTGATGCACTTGTGCATTACCTTTGTTGAGAAAGTAAAAAAACACCCATCAATAGAACTGGCACTAGGAGGGCTAAATTTGTGTTAAGCTTGACCGAATTCATTCATTCTCCCCTAAATGATTCCAAAGAGTTCTAAGATCAACATTAAATAGAGGGGAAGTTCAAGAACTACTGCCCCCTACTAGGGCAAGGAAGACTCAAAGAGGGGATGTAACTTCATCATCCTTATCTACCCCATCCACTTCACCTCAATCCTCACCTCTTCCTTCCACCCTTCACATCACATTCTCCCTTATTCTCCAACATCCACTTCCTCCATTCAGCCATCTCAAACTGCCTTCCAACTGCTCGCTCCTCACAGCCAAGGCATTGCCCCTGTCCTTGTCCCTCAAGTCCAAGGAGCAGTCCCAACTACTGCTACCCCTGCATAGCCCCAAATTCCTATCCAACAACAAATACAACCCCCAACTCCCCTTATGGCTTGGTTGGGCAACAATCCTTCTTTGTTTTCCTTCAATCATTACCATGACATGCCCAAGAACTTGGAGGGATTTTGCACAAAATTCAATCCTCGTGATCCACAAAGGACAACAAAAGAACACATTGAAATATTCCAAACAACACTAAAGGACATGAAAATCAATCACAATGGCATGGCATGTAGACTCTTCCCTTACTCTCATGGAGAGGAAGCTTTTTACTATTACATTAACTTGCCAAGAGGGTCCATCACCACTTGGGACCTCTTGAAGAACATGTTCTTGTGGAAGTAAAAGATTTTGATTAGCCCTTCAAAGTTATATCAGAAATTCATGTCCATTTGAAGGGAGGTTAATGAACTAATCAACTCCTTCAATGATTGGTTTCACCAGGCATACAGGAGGTTACAAACTCCATACATGCTAGGTGATGCCGTAGTTCTACCAGTTTACTATGCTACATTAGAAAACCTCACAAAAACACTAGTGAAAAGAATGAACGCACCACCCACCAAGTTGATAAATGCATATGCTGAGGTGGTCATTGCAAGCACCAACTTGGGGAAAAAAAATTCTGGTCTGCTACCTTCTTTGGGATGAGTTGCTCATCCCATGCAAATTCAAGGGCTTGCCCAAGCTTTAGCACATTAGGCGCCTCTTATGAACCAAGTGTCATGGCTAACCATATTCCCTCATCTAGGACAACCATTGAATCAGGCACCTCCAATGCCTTGTTACTTGTATTCACAATAGTAGTAGATCTACCCGTAGCAACCTCAAGTTCCTTTATATCTACAACGGCCTGAATTCCCACCCACTCAATAGAACCAACCAACAACACAACTTGTCTTTCTCTAAAACCAAGCATCACAGTAAAAAAATTTAGAGAAGGATTAGTTGGATGAATTGATAAAGATGATTAGAAAAATGTCTATGGAGATGATGCACTTAAGAAATCAGAACAACTAGTTGTAATCTTCTCAACGTAGCATCCAATCCAACCTCAACTGAGACAATCAAGATAACCGAGATGTGGGTGCCTCATCTGGGAAGAATTATGAATGAGGAAAATTTTTCAATCAAAACATTGAAAGAAGGTCCTCAGAGAGGTAGAACCAGACATGTAATACAAGGCCAAACAATGGGGGCATCCCTACCCCTCTTGATTATCCTTCTAATGCAACAACTAGCGGGCTATACCTAGCTGAGCCAACTTTTTCTAGATGGTGTCAGATCCATAAAATGAATAGGCACTCCGAATTGGATTGCTCAGAGCTCCTCATAGTGGTGAAAATATTTCAAGTAGAGGTTTAGAATGCTATGGACAATGCTAGTTTTTGAGACCTAGTCCTATCCAAGCCATATGATTCCTCTATGCTTTTGGTCAATCAAGCTCCATTCCCATGAAGCGAAAGCAATGTGCCTGAAAGGGAGACTACTACCCCAAAGGATGAAGAGGCAAATGAGGTAAGTAACAAAGACACCTTAACCCAACTTTTCTCTTTAATGGATAATGGTCCAGTAGATGAGGAAAAGGCACATGAGAATGAATTCCACATGTTCCATCAAAGGTCAACCCTGTATAACTTAAGAAATAGGCAAGCAGGTGGGCCATTTACATCCTCTATTCTACCTAACAACTTTAGCATTCCACCTTATCCTAACACTAGCAACAATCTGGGTTACCCTTATGTGCCCACTCAATACTTCAACAAGAATAAGTAGCCAACTCAAGGGAAAAATTACTCCACTAGTTCTTCCCAAGGAAAATTCTCTGAAATAAAAATCGAGCAAATGGGTGAGTATGTTGCTAAAGAATTCAAGAAGGTCAAAATCAGCCCGTCTAATTTTGAGTTGCTTAAAGTTTCAACAATCAAGAATGTCTTCTTTAGGGTTATCAATGGGAATGATTCTTCCAATTCAACACAAGAGATACCCACTAAAAGATTCTCTTTTGAAGAGCCACCACATGAGCTTGTAATCTAGGAAATCATAGGTAGGAAGAAGGATGTCCCTTCAAATTAGTAAACTGGAAAAAAATGTGCCAAAGAACAATCAAGCACAAAACATTGACAAGACCAATGAGAAAGATACAGGTCAAGTGGCTCAGGTAGACACTCCCAAGGGCTTGTTCCAAGACAAGCTGGAAAGGCTACCCTTTCTCACCACTATCAGGATATTTGAGAAGAACCTAGACAACTGCTTGATTGATTCAAGAGCATCAACCAACGTCATGCCCCTTGTTCTATGCAAAGCTCTAGGAATAGTTCCCACTCCTTCCAGGTGAAAGGTAACCCAACTGGATAAAACTAAAGTAAACATAGTTGGTGAGATCAACTGAATCCCCATGCAAATTGTTGT
The DNA here is from genome assembly GCA_007258455.2 of Sequoia sempervirens. Lineage (NCBI taxonomy): Eukaryota > Viridiplantae > Streptophyta > Pinopsida > Cupressales > Cupressaceae > Sequoia > Sequoia sempervirens. Next base: position 6,657 of record VDFB02325198.1, on the reverse strand, counting down.
AGATCCAAGAGTGTAGCAAGCTATTGACATCTAGGTTACAGATATCCCAAACACGTATGTAATAATATTGGGATGAGACTTCACCAGAGCATTGAATGGATATGTTGCAACTGACTTTTCCCACATGTGATTGCCATGGAAAGGACTACCAAACTAGATCTGCATAGATCAGGAGTTGTGCATGAAGTTTATGATCATGGAATACAACAACACCAATGAGGTACTATTTTCCAAAATAAAATTGGGAAATTACTACCCCGTGTCTTACCAAGAAGAATTAGAATTTCAAGAAGAGGTGGTTGAAGAGGTTTTCCTTGTGTTGTGCAACCCTCCCATCAATTTAGCCTACACAGCCTAGAGCACCAAAATGTTGGTTGAATCAGATGATGAAGAATCTTATGAAGATGGTACTTAGGACTACTAGATGGATTCCAGGACTTCATGGAAAAATGTGTGCAAGATCAACTCAACCTAGGGGCAAGGATGAATTTCAAGGAGCTCTTGTTGCAAAGTTGGTGTAGGGTCCACAATGCTACCCACTTAGAATTTTAATGTTGTCTCTATTAAACAACAATTGCTCACATAAGTGGACAAGTCATGCATGAAGAGAAGTTGCCAACCTGGCATCCTACTCACAACAATGATGAACCCGTGTCTTTCCTAGGAGCTACCTATGCAAGTGTGCCACAAGGGAAAGATGAATGTGTGATCAACCCTAGAGTCAAGGAACCCTCCAAGTTCTGGACATTATGCTTTGATAGGTCTAAGTACAAGAAAGGAGTAGGAGCTAGATTTGAGCTGATCATCCCCATGGGTAAGACCTAATTTTCTACTTATAGACTCCAATTCTATTATACAAATAATGTGGTTGAGTATGAAGCACTTGTCCATGGTATTTTAATGGCCTTGAGGAAGAATTCCAAAATGTTACAAGTCTTTGGTGACTCATATTTAGTAGTGAAACAAGTTATGAAATTGTATTCCTATCATGATAGAAGAATCTCCAATTATAGGCATAGGGTGTGGGATCTTTCAGAAAGTATATATTCCTTCAATATTTAGCTGATCCCTCATTCCCAAAACCACACGGTTGATGCCTTAGCTCAAGCAGCTAGCATGTTGCAACCCTCTCTTTGTCTGGCCTTAAAAGGTTCACTATTTAACTCACCCACAGCCCATCCATGCTAGACAATGTTACCAACTTTCAAGTGTTCAATGACGACAAGCACATCTTGGATTTCATCACTAGTATTGACGTGTTTGCAACTCAGATCATTGATGAAGCTGAGCCCAAAGAGGATGAAACAAATATAGGAGTCATCAAGCTTAGAATAATACTATCCCTAGAGGCATGGTCCAACTTCAGTGGATATTTGACCTAGATCAGATTAGAGATCAGGATCAACAAGCAAAGAGGGCTCCATCAATAATCAGTGTGACACTCATAGCCTTGAGATAATTGAGGAGGTTAAAAATATATTCATTGGAAAAGTGTGCATGCTAGAAGAGAAGAAAGGGATCATTGATGTTTTTTGGGAGTATCATGATGTAGCTACTTGGAGCTATGAGGATTTAAAGACATACTACACCTCGTTCATCATGCACACCATCCCCCTCAAGCAGGATGTGAGACCTTTCTGGCAATGTTAGCATCCAATCAATTCCTTGCTAGAACCTATCATTTATAAGGAAGTTCAAAAGTTTTTTTCTTCTAGAATCATATTTCCAGTCAGGCACTCCATGTGGGTGGCCAATTTGGTCCTGGTTAGGAAAAAGAGATGAGAAATTAGATTGTGTGTAGACTTTCATAATTTGAATAGAGCTTTGGAGAAAGATAACTATCCAGTTCCTTCATTTGATAAGGTGATACATATTGTCAATGATTCTCATAAGATGTCCTTCTTGGATGGGTACTCTAGGTACAACCAGGTAATGGTGTAATATGAGGATAGGCTCAAGATAACATTCACTACCAAGTGGGGAACCTTTTCATATAGAAAAAAGCCTTTTGGACTCATCAACGCCAGTGCTACCTTCCAGAATGTAGTAGAAATTGCTTTCAAGGATCTGATTGGAAAGTGTATTATCATCTACATGGATGATCTCATGGTATTCTTGAAGAAGAGAGAAGATCATGTTGTTGATCTGTCCAAAGTTTTTCAAAAGTGTAGGGAATTTGAGATTTCCCTAAATCCAAAGAAGTGCATCTTTGGAGTGACAGAAGGAAAGTTGCTTGGGCATTTTATTTCAAAGTGAGAAATTTCAATAGACTACAAGCATATTTAGTCCCTCTTGAAGATTCATCTTCCAGGCAGCAAGAAATAGTTGATATCTTTCTTCAAAAAGACAAATTTTATCAGGATATTCATTATAATCTTTGATGAAATAGTCAAGCCACTCAACACCATGCTAAAATAGGATGCCAAAGTCAAGTGGACTCCAAAAGTGAAGTAGGCCTTTGAGGAAATCAATAAAGTGATTGTTGAAGCACCTATGTTAGTTAGTCTAGATTATTTGAAGCCATTTTACATTTATTCATTTGCTTTAGACCATTCATGTGCCAACATATTGACTCAAAAAGATGATGAAGGGAGTGAGCACCCAATTGCCTTCATGAGTGCTCCATTAAAAGATGTTGAATTGAGATATTACAATGTGGAGAAGCAAAATTATGCCTCGGTTTGGGGAGTCAAGAAATTTAGACACTACATCTTGCAAAAAAAGTGTTTGCCATTGTGCCTGACTCGACAGTGAAGACGTTGATAATGCAGAATGAGTTAGGAGAAAGAAGAGAAAAATGGGTTACCTTGTTGTAGGAGTATGACATGGAAATTCAGCCTATGAAGTTAGTAAGGGGGTAGGCCCTCATTCACACGATAGCTAAAACACTAATTGAGGCAGGACCCAAACATATTGTCCAGCAGTACCAACTTGAAGATGTCTCTCCTAGGGAGTGGTATGATGACATTGCTTACTACCTGTTAAACAACAAGTGCCTGCCTCATCTATAGGGAATTCAAAAGAATGCTCTTCGACTGAAAAGTAACAACTACATGTTGCAGGGGTCCATTTTGTATAAGAAGAATCATGAAGGCATCTACCTTAGATGCCTTGGAAAAGAAGAGGCAACACAAGTTTTAAAATAATTTCATGACAAATTTGGTACTGGCGATGGCTCTAGACCCTCCACCACTCATCAAATCTTGCGAGTCAAGTATTATTGGCCAAAGATATTCAGGGATGCACACAACCATGTTCAAACTTTCCACGTGTGCCAAACTGCAACAACCAAAGAAAAAAATGTTGTTGTCTTGTTGCAACTAGTCATTGAGGTAAGACTGTTTGCACAATGGGGTCTCAACTTTATTGGTCTAGTAAGCCGACCATCCTCTATGGGTCATAGGTACATTCCAACCACTATTGATTACTATACTAGATGGACAGAAACACTTGTATGTAGGCAATGTACCACAAAGGTAGTTACTAATTTTATTGAGAGTTTCATTTTAAATCATTTTGGTTGCCTGTATGCCCTTGTTCATGATAATGGTCCCACTTTCTCCTCACTCAAATTTGCTAGATGGGATTTTGAATTTGGTATTGCTCTCAAATTATCATTCAATTACTACCCTCAAGGAAATGGCCTTTCAAAATCAACAAACAAGAACCTAATCATTGTGATAAAAACACTACTCGATAAGAATCCCAAAGATTGGCACACCCAGCTGTGTTTTTCCATTTGGATAGATTGTACTCATCATAAGGCTTCCCTAGGTGATTCCCCATTCCGCCTTGTTTATGGCTTAGAGCCTATATTCCCTGTACACCTCAAGATCCCCACCCTCAAATTCATCAACACCATTTATAAAGAAGGGGATTGTAGAGAAGCTCATCTAGTTCAACTGCTCCTCCTAGAAGAAGTCCATGATCGAGCTATTGAAAATTTCACCAAGCATCAAAGTGTGGTCAAAAGGTAGTTTGATCGATGGTCCAAAGTAAAGGCCTTTAGAATTGTTGATTTGGTCCTATGTTGGGACAAGGCCCATGAAAAGAAAGGGGGACATGACAAATTTGACAAGCTCTGGCTTGGCCCCTTTCAGATTTATGAAATCTTAGGAGGTATTTCTTTCCAACTCAAGAGACTAACTGGTGAAGACGTCTCGCTGCCTATCAATGGGGAACACCTCAAGCATTATTTCATTGCTTCAAATCTTTCGATTTGATTCTCTATAAATACTTGTACATAGGTTAGTTTAGGTTTCCTTTCTTTTCCACTTCATTGTTTTTCTTTTCTTCTATTTACTTGTCTCTCAACTATCTTGTTTTATTGAGGGTGTTCCTTTGTTTTTGATGCAATTTCCACGCTTGGTTTGATCAACGGTTCACTTTTCTCCTTGCTCTTTGTGTTCTTTGGATAAATATTCACTCCCAACTATTAATCTCTGATTGCTTTTATGAGGCGGTTTCCTTGTTTGAACTTGGACTTGACCTAGAATATGACCCTTGGTTGAATCCTTTCACACCTGTCTCGGATCATGCACAAAACACACAATAATTTTTTTTTGATGAGTTGTACAGTGGTCATTATGGTGTCCTAGTAAGTTAATTTTTTTAACTCTTCTCTAGTGACCACTGTGATTCCAAACCCACAATAAGCTTCGATGCTTACACAGTTGAGAGAAAGAAAGAAGATCTAAAAAATATATATATCTAAAAGAAAAGGAAAAGAAAGGAATAAGTTAAAATGAGGAAACTGTGTGGGTGTGCGGATAACTCTGTTGGGGCTAAGGACACCCAACTAGCAGCAAAGAAATGTTTGTAGAGTCACAATGACAACTCCGTTGGGGCTATGGATGCCTAACTAGCAGCGGGGCAATGTCCAGGTTTTTTTTTGGGTTAGATAGTTTATGTAGCTTGCTTAGTCTGATTGATGGTCATTTGTTACAATCTCTAAGGAAAGGGAATGAATTCACTACATGCACACACTCTTGAGATGTTTTGTGATTTGATTTAGTTAAGGATCCCATTCTCCTTTAAGTTCCATAGTTCACTTTTGAAAACTGGCCCCTGGTCTATGAAACAAGAGATTCTTGGTTTTGAATGAACATTTATCCTTAGAACACTCAGGAGTGTTCCCCAACATAGTCACCATTTGTTGTGCCTGCAACACACATGCCCTATTCGGAATGGGGACCCCCTCTTTTTGCTTTGTTAGGTCTCTTTTTCCTTCACCTCATTTTGCATGCCCCCTGATTTGGTTCCTAAGTGGTCAAGGAGTCCTAAAGCTGTTATCTTAAGTTGAACAAGTTTCACCACCCTCAAAAATTTTAATCATTTAGCCTTTGTGGAGTTCCCTTGGAAATTTTCCTTCAAACTTTAAAAATGTCATCCTTCATGTTGAGTGGATCTGCCCATGTGAGCTACCCTATGCGGAAATCCATACATTTTTTGTCATTCCAAATGGCCGACTTAACACATCTGCCCACCCTGCAAGATCCACAACTTCCATCAACATTCCCTTTCACCGGCTCACCAAATGGCTAACACATGAGTGTCGTCCACCCTGTTGACCCCGTTGTTCTCACCGCTGGATCTTTTGAACTACATGTTGACCAACTCTAGCAACCTCCATACCCACATTTATGGTGAGCATTTAATACTTAAAAATCTATAAATAGTCACTTTCCATGGGTCATTGTCACCAACATTCTTTCTGGAAACCTGTCAAAGCCTTTAGCTTCCGCCACCTTCGTGACCATAGGATCTCACCATTGTTTAAGCATCATCATTTGTTGTCTCCTCACAAATTCCATTGGGTCTCCCTGGTCAATCTTCTACCATCGCTTGTTTTATGGTTTTTCTCTCATTTTTGCAAAGTCATTAAAATCTTAAGGTAGAAAACCTCAAAACTAGAAAGAAGACACCACGGCACACAAAACCCATATGTTAAAAACCTAAAAATCCTTTCAAATCCACTACTGGGATGCGTACAGAACTTACACCCTCTATCCTCATTCTTGAGCCAAGGAAATCATGCCCTTGTGGCCTGCAAGATGCCCACTGTTGTTGCCTTGATCCTTGAATAAGAAAACTTTAAATGGAGGTCATTATCTCCCTCAGGCCTGCTCATGTAGGAAGACGTTCCCTTTTCACCAACATTCTAAACTTAAACGAAAATCATGAAGTTAACCAAGAGCCTTTGAACCCTGCAAGTAAGCGAGTGCGGGCTTCGACATGTAGATTTCCCTTTCTACCTCACCCCTTTGAGTAGCAAACCCACCTCAGCCTCCTAGCTTGCAGGTCCCACAACATCCTTGACCACCCTCTAGTATACATTTAGTCCTCATCTACGCATTAGTTAGAGTGGGTTTCCCTTGTTTTCTCACTGTCGCTCACACGGTTGACTTCCTAAGGTGAAGTCTTGAGTTTCTCATGCTAGGTGGGAACCACCCCAACTATCTCCATCCAATCCTTTGTGATAGAACAACTAAGTGAGGATCCTTGCAGGCCTCCATCATGAGTTTTCCATTCTGAACAGCCTCCATAAAGTGTGCATCCACCTTACGGACTCTGCAACGATTGCCTCCTTTTGAGCCTAAAGAAAAAAATGACTAAGCCTAGTGCTTGTGGGCCATCTACCATGGGTTGACGTCACCC
>VDFB02325197.1:0-10281 GCA_007258455.2 Sequoia sempervirens | reverse complement strand
TCCCTCTACTCCTACACCTCTTTGTCTCCCTCCCACTCTCCCTCTCCCCCTCCCCTCCCCATCCCTTTTTGTCACTCCCTCACCCTCTCCATCTCCCTCTCTCTCCACCCCTCCTCTCCCCATCCCTCGCTCGCCCTTTCCCTCTCCCTCCCTCTCCTCCTACACCTCTCTGTCTCCCTCCCACTCTCCCTCTCCCTATTCCTCTCCTCCTCCCCATCCCTTGCCCTCCCCCTCCCTCCCCCACCTCTCTCTCCTCTCCATCTCCCCTCCTCTCCTCCCTCTCTCTCTCTCTCTCTCTCTCTCACACACACACACACACACACACACACACACACATTCTCTCCCTCTCTCCACTCGTTCTCTCTCACTCTCTCCTTCCCTCTCTACTTCATAATGTTGGGATGAATTGTGATTAGATAATAAATATATTAAATGAGTGGTGGATATCAAATTAGTTGCTACAATGTTTAGGGCATATATAATGTATTTTGCTAAATGGAAAGGCTTACCGACTCCTTATAATACTTGAATTATGGAGGTTAGTTTGCTTAACTACAAAAAAATAATTTCAATATATGACTGAACTAAGAGTTAAAATTTTGAGAAAGAGGGTTGGATGATATGCCACCAAATATGAAAGTAAATATAATGTTACTGTATTGTTATTTATTATTTCTTTCTTAACACCTTATAAACACACTTAATTATATTGAAGATAGAGAGAGTTAGAAGATGTGTAAATATTCTCTTATATAAATAAGGACATTTGTGTTTTCCACAACCTAATCATATAACTAAATCAAGAGGTTTAGAATTCTAAAATGGAGGGTGGATGAAATGCTAGCAAATATGAAACTAATTGTAGTTGAGAAATTAGAAAGGGGATTAACAATTTATTTAAAACACCTTTGTTATTTCTTTTTTGATACCTTAAGACACATTTGATTAGATTAAAGTTAGAGAGAATTAAAAGATCCTTGTTCAAAGATGCATGTTTTTCTGCTATAATCATCTCTATCTTAAATTTATTCCTGAATTCCAATGGTTTAAGATAACTAAACCAAACTCACTTATAGGAATATAGGAAATGAAGTAGGTTAAAGACACAATTCAATTTTGAAGAATTGTTATATCCAAAGTGAATAATTAATCTATTCAGCACAGAACATGACAACTCAATTTTCAAGAATTGTTATATCAAAAGTGAATAATTAATCTATTCAGCACTAAAATAACAATTGAAATACATTTTTAAAATAGATTAGGTGATAAGCATGCCAACATACTAATACTTTTATATTTTAACATATCAGCATATAAATGGTTAAATCTTATATTAATCCCACTTTGAATAACAACTGAAATACATTTTAAAAATGGACAATAAATAAATATTTATAGGCAAAGGCAATCCCTGTTTTGTACATGACTCTAAGCAATAAGAATCGGTGTTATTCCTCAGGCTGGGTGACATTTTTGCTGAATTCTTAGTCAAATCTCTGCAGATTAATTCTTTCATCTTTATAACCAACAACTACAAGGTTTGGCAATGCTATATACTTCACACTTTAGACAATGGAACAGTCTAAAAGATATTATCCTCCAAGACCTTTTTGCATTGCAGACAGTTTCAAAGATATCAGACCTCACCCTCATCATTTTAATTTTTTTCATGAATACCATGAAAAACAATTTAAAAGCTAAAATGTCCAATCATTTTAATTTTTGCATTGCTATGATACCAAAAACAGTTAAAAAGACAACAGACCCAATCATTTTTATTTTCTGTATTATTACAGGACCATAGATAGTTTCAAAAACAGAGGCCCAGTTATCTTACTTTTTGCATTGTTATTCTTCTACAAACATTGTGTACTTAAAGTGGACAGAATATATTTGAATTGGAGATGCATAAAGGTTCACGTATTTTGCACTTGCCTGGTTTTCTATGACAGTTTGTACAGGGAAAAATTGTGTGATTTCTACTTTTTTTTCCTGTCCTGCCACTTTAAATCATATTGGTTAATTTGTTTTCTTTTTCCCTTTCTCTACGGTTTGGGAAAATCTCTCCACATGATAAAATTGTTAACAGTCTGTTTAGGTGCTAAGTTGTACTTAAAGCCCTCTGCAATATTTTCATGGAGGGACTTTTTTATTTTCATGAAGGGACTTTTTTATTATTCTATTGTAGTTTTCCTCATCTTGAAAATGACTGACATTCTTTTACAGTACAATTTTCCATGTTTTAAGCTATGCTTTTACATACGCGAGTAAAGAACTTTGAAAGATTTAAAAGCTAATGTGCTAATCTGTTCTCATTGGTCTTGGACTTAAATTTTTTTGGAACAAGTCTCTTTCTCCCTTCCATCCCACCCACGGACAGGATCATTCCATAGGGATGGGTTGGCAGTCATCAAATCATTAATGACAAATATGCAAAGAATACAGGGCAGTCATATGAACAAAGATAATCAAACAAATGCAACTCCATCATAAAAGGCAGCCATCCTAATCACCATAGAGGGTCATCAGAAGGCAGACTTATGCACAGTGATAGTCAAGTCATCATATGCAAAGATAGATTCATGTTGCATCCAGGACCTATGTTGATAATGTTAAGACAGTCTTATGGAATGATGGAGGGACAGTCTTAGAAAAAGAATGAAGATTGACAGCCATGTAGATGTTCTTGTGCATCCTCAGCAATACATTTTGGCATCTTTATGATTGCTTAATTTCCACCACCTAAGCCAACTAGTCTTTACCCTGTTCATCATGGATTTTTCTCATCTAAAGATATCTTTTCCTTCTTGAAACAAAGGCAGCAACTAGGTACATAGCATGTAAGGGCAAGTCATTCTATGGATGGAAAAATAGAGATATCACTGCATTATAAGGATATTATTGGTGATAGTCCTAATGAAGTGTTGGCTACTTGATATTTAAATAGTAGAGTACTGAGAGCTTTATGACAGCAAGGGCAAAGTCGATGAATGATCACAGTCAAAATGAAGGCATTGGCAGTGTGCATCTTACAGAGTTGAGAGGTACTAATTGTTATTTTCCAATGCAGGCAGTCAAGGGTTATGAGGCAAGCCATGCAAATGGAAATGAAATTAAAGACAAAGTTTGATGATGCTCAAGCATTTATGATAGAGTAGGTCACAATGCTGACAGTTAATGACAGTGGCAAAAAAAGTTGAAACATAACTACCATGATGAAGACAGTCCTAAATCACAAGAGGCGGACCTAAGAAAGAAGAGACAGTCATAACTTTTAAGACAACCAAATCTACTCTCTCAGGTTGCCCTTTAGAGGCGGACCTTATCGATTCTCATTTGGGCCTTCTTGGAATAGATTAGTTTGTTTTTAGGTTGGTTTATATCTTATAAGTTACCAAAAAAAACTTCTAATCGATCTCATAAGTGTGTTCGCATGGGGGTTGTTAAGAGATTCATGGTAGCCTGCCCATGTGCAAAAGCTGCATAAATCTTCCCATGACTTGAGACAAATTAGATGCACAGGTCAGGGATTCTAAGCAACCTTCCTTTTATGGGATGAGGCTATTAGCCAAGTCTATAAAGACAATGGAACACATCAAAACCAGCACTGCACGAGGAGAAAACTCCTTACAATGTCTACTATAGGAAATTATCAGGTATGCAGCATTTTAAAACTTTAATAACCCTAATTATCAGCCAACTTGGTCATGACTCTAAGCAACAAGAATCGGGTAATGCAAAGGTATCTGTCTAAGATATACATCATGTATATTGAAAAAATATCAGCAAAGCCCTGATACAAACACATTCTGCAAATATCAGCAAGGCACTAATAATCTCGGTGCTGTGCTGCACCCCAGTGCTAAAGAAAGCAGAGAGGGTTCATCTTTTAACAATGGATAAGGTACTATGAAAGTATATCTCATGGGTATTCGGGATTCATCAGAGGACAGGTAATTTCTTTTATGGATTTCAGTTATAAGAACGTCAGCATGCTAATTATGCTTTGAATGCATAACTGATATGTTAGGATCATTAACAGGGCTTATAAAACCCTTACACTGGACATATTGATAGGCAATAAATAAAATCTCACATTGAAAACACACCACATGGATATCAACAAGTACCTGATAAATCCCTATAAATGAAAAGCATCTTCAGAACAGGGTAAATCTCAATTTGAAAATCTTATCTCTGACATTCTCATTCAATTGCAAATAAATGAATAAATCCCTATACTAGGTGTACCTCTAGGTTTTTCAATGTTCTCCATTTGATTTTGTTCAAACCACAGAGTGAACTAGCCTTTTTATCACAATCATCTCATTCGACAAGAAATACACTATTCTACATTCAAAAGTTGAAGGCATACCTTGAGTCTTGAATATTTTCAAGAACAGCCATCAAAGCCAACAAGTCATCTGGGAAAGCGAACCAGACATTTCACTTCTGCTCCTCCGCTGCACAAAAATCCCATGTACAATAAGCCTTAGACAAAATGTGCTGAAAATTCTTCTTCTGTTAAACATAAATCACCCCCACATATAATCATCTTACCATCTAGTTAGCTGCATGAAATTATCTTGCATGACCATAGGAGGAGGCCTGAGATGCAAAGCAATGGGAAGATAAAATTGAGATCACCATCTGAGAGGGCCTAATTAAACTTCCACAATCCACACTCGACCTATTCTGACAAATCAAAGCTCACGCCCTTCATTCTCAACTCTTGAATACATCTGGTCAGAGCCCTCAAATTAGTCTTGTCCCTCTGCAAGATCTTTGCAACATTGTCTTGACTAATCAGCTTGTGCAGAACAACACAACTGAAAACCAAAGAGGACGCAAATGACATAGTAGTAGGGATCCACCATCTCGTACAAGTGTCAACATTCTCAAGTGAGTGACAAGAGTAAAAAAAGAGTTAGAACAATTCCATGAAAAGCAAAAAGAAACAAGCAGGTTGGAAAATTTCTGATCTGATGCTCTGAATCCTCTTATAGCAACAATTTCGTCCTCCCTCTGCCATAGTTTGAGCAGAAACATTCGGCCCAAAATATGATGATCGCCACCCATACTTGCCTTCATCAGTACATATCTTGACAGAATAAGATCTCAACTCTCTTAAAAGCTAAAATCGTGAATCAATCAGAAAATTGCTGCAAATGGATGTTCTCATCAGTACCCATATTAATAGAATAATAAATCATCAACTCTCTTAAAATTCAGATCGTGAAAGGAATGGCAGAATGCTTGTACGATATTTCTGTCCAGGGATGTTGTATTTGAAGAACATTGTAAAACGGTGTAACGGATAGTTCCTAAATATAAAAAATGCCCGTTGCTTTCTCGTGCTTTTTTTTTTTAATTTCAAAAAGCCAAGCCAAAGCTCCACATTAACTTATGAGGAGTCTTAATAGTTTTATCTTCTCATACTTATGGTATGAACCCTTGAAATTTCCAATTACTATCCAATTTTTTTTATTATGGATAAAAGAATAGGGGTTTATAACTTTATGGTTTTGTCTTTGGCTACCATAGTTGTAAAGAAACTAATGCACTTTTTTTAATTTTTATTTTTTAATTTTGTCAAAATCACCAACTGTTTTTTATACAAGAGGAACTACAATTTCTAAAGTGGCACCACTTGTGATTTGCTTTGTATCACTTGGTTACCATTGTACTGAATCATTTCTCTAAAGTTTTAGTCTTAAGTGGACTTAGTTAATTTTGTCCTTTGGTTAGTTCTTGGTGTTGGGGATGTTGGGCAAGCATAAATTGATTTCCACTATTATTTTTTCAAATATTATGTTTTGAGTGAATTAAGTCTATTTGAATATTTTATTAGACATTTGAGGTTGGGAAGTGAATTAAATCTATTTGAACATTTCACTAAAATTTGAGGTTGGGAATTTGACTCTAATGCATGTTTGTTAAAACTAGGCTTATTCATTCATTTGTATTTTGAATGAACTAATTCTATTTAAACACTTCACTAGATATTTGAGACTAGAAATTTGACTCATGCATATTTGTTAAAATTGAACTTCTTCATTAATTTATATTTTGGGTTTGGAAGACTTTGAGACTAAGAATTTGACTCTCATGCAATTTGTTGCTCATGATAAAATTCATAAAACTCGTTTAATGAAATGGGTTCCAACTGCCATGAAGGCTAAAAGTGCTTCACTATTTTCTACATCTCTTAGAGTGTAACTCTTAGTAAACTTATAAGGAGTCTTATAATATCAAAAGGATGGTTGTGAAGCTTTGATTACAATTTAATTTTTGGGGAGGATGTGTAGCATGTGAGGTGCATAGGGATGAGTCAGGCAAAGGTTTGCACATAGGAATTTTCATATGTTTATATCTTTGCCATATATTCATTTTTACTTTTCTAATATTGATATTCAATTTAAACTTTAGTAATTTAACTTAGTTTAAATTTTTTATTTGATAATTTAATTTGTTAAATTTATAATAAAACTTTATAATTTATAGTTAAATTTAAATTTAATTTATGATTTAGAATATCTTTTGTGTACTTTAATTTATAATTTAATTCATAAGTATATAATTTATAATCTAATTTAGAATAATTTATAATTTTGTAATCTAATTAAGCTTTAAGAGGTGTTCTATAATAGGAGAGGACTATACATAAAACTAAAACATACCCAACATAAATTTAGCAAAAAATATAAAATATAAAATAAGTCTTATGTAAAAAAAATAAAAAATAAAAAATTCATTATAAATTTAAATAAATCTTAAGTAGCTTCCTTAAACTCATTCTAAGAAACTTCTTTCACAATATTAATCCAAACACTTATAATCAACATCATAAATTTTTATATATATATATGTGTGTGTGTGTGTGTGTTATTTATGAATTCATAAATATAATAAATTATGTATTTTAAAAAATATATAAATAGTATTTATTATTATATTACTATAATAGCTCACTTCCAATATTTTTCATCTGTACCCTCATGCACACCAAATAGGAATCTGTATTTTTTTTAGAAGATTGATGAGGCTAGTTTTGCATTTGCCAAAATTATACTTGATGTTTCAGTTGTTGTTGATGTAAATTCCTTTCTTTGTGATCACACATTAATTTTTTTTTTTATTGGCAACAACCTATTGAGCCAAAAAATTCTAGATTGGGCAATTGATAATTAGAATCTATTGCCAATAATTCATTTCATCCCAAAAAGCTTTCTATTTCAACCTCTGAGTATAAGGATATGAGAGATTATATATTAAACAAAAATGGATGGATTCTTGGTGAGGTGCATTTATTTATTGAAAAATAGTGTCTAAATCTTCATTCTCTAAAATGTGGACAAACAAATTCTCTAATTTGGACTCACTTGGATAACCTTCCTGTGGAATTTTGGTCAATGGATACATGTCTTCCATTATTAGAAATGACTTGGGGAGCTTGTGTCAATTGATGATGAATGATTGGTGAAGAATTCAATATTGTTGCTCGATTATGTGTGGTCGCAATACTCAAAATCACAAAGACCTTAACTTTATGTGTGCTAAATGGAGAATGGGTGCAATCAATTAAGGCTAAAGAGAAGAAATTATTTTGTCTAAAAAGTGGTAACCACTCACATTTCATAAAATATTACCCAAGGATCAACCCTAAAAATAGAAACAAATCTAGATTAAAAAGACCAAAAAAATGGTTCTTGGCCTAGTTCAATTACCCACTATTGTTGAATTAGACCTTTTATAAACTAGGAAGGTATGTAATAGTATTTCATTTGTTCCTTTTAATAAGACACTATGTGGTGTAGATCCTCTAGAGGAAGAAGAGTAAATAAGTTTAGGGTGATTTTGAATTAAATGATGAGTGAGGAATCATAAATGTAATATGTACTAGCCAATTTGTAGCTAATATTTTGAAGGTCAATATTGATTCTTGGAGGAAGAGGGGGATAAAAACCAATAAAAAGAGAGAGGAATGCACTCTATATGGAGGACAACCTAGCATTAATCATTATCTACTAAGATATATGGGAGGAAGCGCCTCCCCTAGAGGGAAATGAATATTTCCTACTAAAATGTTAGGGGATTCTTCCCTTAACAAGAGTTGCATGACCTAGAACCATATAGAAATAATGTTGGTCAATATCTTCAAGTTTTATGAAATTAAGCAATGGAAGGTAGATGTACATATATTTCTCAACCATTATCAAGGGTGGGATGACATCTTTATGGAATCATTTGGTACTTTTGGAGGAATTGGGACTTTTTGGTAACCAAGTAAGGTGTTTATTCAGCCTAATATGATTATCTCTTTTTTTTTGTGGTATCTAATTAGATTATGGCATTGGATATTCATTTCAAGATGATTAATGTATATGGAATGGTTAAGATAGTTGATAAATCTCTAGTTTGGGCTCAAATTCTAGAATTTTTGCATCTAGTAGCAAATGAAAAGTGCAATCTTGGTGGGATTTCAATGTAATATTATCATGTTATGAAAAGAGTAGTGGTCTTTCTCACATATCCTAATCATATAAGGGATTTTTAAAATTTTATTACTAGCAAACATCTAATGGACATAGTAACCAAAAATAAGTTAGATACATGGACCAATCACAAGTCCATTTTTATAATATCATTGAAAGATTGGATAGATTATTGCATAATAAATGTTGTCTTGCACATGCACACTTTTTTGAATTATTTATTGTCCCATCTCTAGGTCGAACCACATCTTGAGCATGATTTCCGTTAATGGAGGTCATCCCTCATACAGTTTCCCTTTCAAGTTTGAATTAATGTGGTTTAGAAATAGTAATGATTTGGAGTTAATCAAGGATTTGTTGACAACAATTGTTACACAAAAGGGTTATAAAATATTTTTCTTTTCAAAAAATTGAACTTTCTAAAGAAATAACTGAGGGATTGGAATAGGACCATGCTTTCAAAAATGCTTTTCATGACAATTAATGAATTGAATTAGACCTAGAAGATCTTAATTAAAAAAATATACATAAGGGAATGTTTTAAGAAGATTAATTGAAACAAAAATATTTACTGGTAGAACATTGAGTTTTTTGTGAGAGAGAAGATCTTCTAGAAATGAAAGTCTTGGGAAACATGGCTTGAAGAGGAAAATTTAAATATAAAATTTATTCATAATGCTTCAAAATTTACTTGAGAACAAAATAGAATTGAATCAGTAATTGTATAAGATGGTGGCATTTTAGATATCCTCGTGGATATCCAAATAAAATTTATTCACCAAAAAATATATTGATGTTTGAGGATGGTACATACGTATTTCAAATTGTGTCAACTATTAAAAATATTCCTTGTGGTTTCAACATACAATAATTCCTTTCTCATGGCACCAATCATGTTGGAAGAAGTTAGATGTGTAACTTTCTAAATTCCCCCAAATAAAGATTTAGGGATGGATGGTTCTACAATATATTATATTGAAAGTGTTGGTATGTACTATTATCATGAAAATACATATATCGTTGAAGATTCAAGAATATTTAGTAAATTTACTAGACATCTAAATGTTACAAATATTTCTCTCATTTCAAGGAAACCATCTTACAACACTTTTACTAACTTTTTCCCTATCTCTCTCTACAATATAATATATAAAATTATTTTGAAGGTCATTAATAATTGATTGAAGGAATTCTCCCCAAGCTTATATCACAAAAGCAAATAAATTTCACTCCTTGTCAAAGAATTTTTTATGGTGTTATAATAGCTCGTGAAGCTATTTGTTTGGTTGAATGTTCAAAGAAAAAACATGATATTGAAGTTGGATGTAAATAAGGCACATGATAGAGTGTTTTACCATTTTTTATGATGGTGCTTTGCAAATTTGGTTTTAGAATGAAATAGCTTGATTGGATATTCAATTATATATCCACACCTTTCTTCTCCATATTGATTAATAGTTCTCTATGTGACTTATTTGAGGTATCTATAGGATTGTGTCAAGTGGATCCTTTATCCCCTTTCCTTAAATTGTGTTCAAGGCAAAGGCTTTAGTTCGTGTAGTTAAGGCTAAAGCAAGTTTTGGGGTATGCAGTGGGGTTAAAATTATGTAGTGTAGAAAAATGTATCCCTTTTATATTTTCACACCTAATTTTGAATTAATATTAAATTGAACTTAACTATGCCTTAATTTAGTGTTGTAATATGCATTTTACATATTCACATTAAGTTTAGAGCCCTATTAATTAAAATGGACTTAATTGTGCCATATTTTTAGTGTTGTAG
>VDFB02325196.1:0-55905 GCA_007258455.2 Sequoia sempervirens | reverse complement strand
TCATGTAGCTCCTTTTCCTATTCCAAGTAGCATTCCTAGTTATTTTGTGGTAACAAATGTTCCCTCTTCTACCTTCGCTCCTCTTAGTGTCCCCTTCACTTCTCCTAACATTACATACACTCCATCACCATTCTCTCATCCACCTCATACCACTTACACTGACACCATCATTACACAACTCTTTAACACCGTTTCATCCATGCAACAATAAATATCCACCATAAGCCAAAGTCAAAATTCTCCACCCACATATCATGTATGTAGTAGCCTATTATCTTTAGAGATCTTACAAATAGAGATGCCACAAGGAATTGAGATGCCTAGGTTTGAGAAGTATAGAGGTAAAGGAGACCCTACTAATCATGTTAATTCCTATATAGCATTGTGCAATGATTTTTTCCTAGGACCTTAAGGGACATTGCATTGGAGTGGTTTTCAAATTTATCCAATCATTTAATGAACTTGTGGATTCCTTTATAAGTCATTTCCAAGTCCATATGACTCCCAAAAAGACAATGGTTGATTTAATGAGATGTAAAAAAAATGCAGATGAAAAGGTAACTAATTTCATTTCATGTTATTAGTCATTGTATGCTCAAATTGATCTCAAGATTCCCGATTCACATCTTCAAAAGATGTTTATCAAAAAATTGCACACTCACCTTCAGGATAAGTTGACCATGATGAAATTTCCTTCATTCATGCATTTATGCACAACCCTTTATGACTATCACAACTTAGTTACTATTCATGATTCAAAGTCTACTTCTAACCAAGCTGAGAAGTTTGAATAGAACAACCAAAACAATGCACAAAAATTTAGGGGTATGTGTAGGATCATGATGGGCCAAAATGTGGCAATATGATGGGTATGTGTAGCGTATGTGGCTGATGAATTTTTTTTTACCCAAAATTGATGAAACGAAAAGGGTTTTTAAAGGAGATTCTCAACTCCACCAATATAGAATTATGCTTTGCTTTGAATTTAATAAATGGTATTTATTCATTTCTATTTGTATTCAACTAAGTCGATTGATAGAGGTGATTGAAAAACATCTACAGCTTTCAAAAAACATCGCATTTTTTGAATCTAAAATATGTGTCAAATTTTATGCTTCACATACTATAGGATTAAAAAAAATGAATTTCGTGAAGTTTTGACCAAGTTAAGGTGGTCAGACATACGAGTTTTTATATTTTTTAAAATTTGTAATAAAAAATTCATAATTAATTATTTACTTGGAAAAAATTATAAAAGAATATGCATCACATCAGGACATGAGTCCTCTACTTATATCTAAAATCTTATTAAAAAACATTATCATTTTATTTGGGTTAGGGTGGTCAGAAAGACACCTACTTCTTATTTTTTCCCTAAAATATAAGTGCTACTGCATTGAAATTTCAAATTTTCACCGAATAGGATTTTTTCTTTAAATAAACCTATTAGTTTAGAAACCACATTCAATTTTCTACAGATTCTATTCTTACATATTTTTTAAATAATATAGATAACTTATTCAAATTTTTATGTCAAGTTGTCTAACTTTGATTTTTCTGAATTTTTTGCCACTTAAGGGCTTGTTGTTTCCATGATCTTATATATACCCTTAGAAAACCAAATCAAGGTTTCTTATAGTTCAATCCGCCTCCTTCACAACCAACTCAAACTATTCCAAGTCAAGTGGCAATAGTTAAAGTAGCGATGCCCTTTACCTATGGGGACTCAAAGGGACAATTTACCCCCTTGCTCAATACTCTCCATAACACAATGAATCAACTGCTCCACAATAGATGATCACTTTTCCTATCGTTAAACCATTTGATACCGCCAATATTTTACCATGAACCTTTAAACCAAATGCTTATTGTCATTTTCATCACCAAAATGGACATGACACTAAACAATATAAGCATCTCAAGCACAAGATGTCATTGATTCTGGTCATTTATCCATTGTGGGTGTCAATGATCAAGGAAATAAGTCCATTGCACCCCCCAATGAGAACATACAAATCTTTACCAACCCCTTGCCTAAACATAATGTTTCATTTTTCAAGGCCAATGAAACTTCAAACACTCATGTGATGAACATTGATACAATTAATGAACAACATGAGCTTACTCCAAATGTTACCCAAGTCAATCCTATGGATGAACTTGTGGGTATGATAGACATTATCCCTTGTAGGGGTCCAACCAAAAAATATCATAATATTAATTTTTCTTCTCATGATATACTTAAAGAGCTTCCTGTTGGTCCTCTTTACATAGTTGGTCACATCTATGATAAGCCCGCCAATGGGATATTAATAGATGTCGCATGCGGCGAGAATGTGATCACATAAGAATTCTTAGTATTACATGATCATTATCAAGATGATTATGATAAAACAATGGCATGGGTTAAAACACATACTGGTTTTGTGTCCCCTATGATCAGATCGATCATACTCCCATTATAGATAGGACCCAAAAATTTGGATGTAACATTTTCTATTATTCCACAATTAGATCAGTTTTATCTACGACTATGTCATCCTTGGATTTGGTTGATGAGAGTTGTTCTTTCAGTGGTTCACAAATGTTTGAAGTTTCTACATGACAATGAGATATTCACCATACACCATAGTGGCTTTAATCCATTGTGCTCTAAAGTTATTTTTTCCTTAGAAGCCTTTTGGCTTGGACCTATGGAACCCATCACCTCTCAAAAAGATTTATTTTTCATTACCTATCAAAAGTTCGAAGCCAAACAAATAGCTGAATTGTCTCTTTGTTAGATGTCCCCATCCACTTCCACTACCTCTATCCTTGATGAGACCATGCTTTAGCTTGAATCCAAACCTGAACAAACAATGCAACCTCACGAGCAACCGACAATATAAATTTCACCTTCATCACTTAAACACCCAAGAGATAACAAAAAACAAGCACATCTTGCCTCCTCACATTAAATAAGTTTATAAAGCCAAAGAGAAAGTGATTGACCCATATCCTTTGGTTTCTTCTATTCTCCCCCTCTGGAAGAAAAAGAACCTTTAGTGGATCAACCCGCTCTTACACCTCAACAACTTCAAAATAAAATTAAAAGAAACTGCAGTGCTAGGGAGCAAAGGCATCGTTATCATCTCCTTGCTCATCAAATGCAAATTGAAAAACAACAAAGAAAATCAACCTCTATCTTTGACATAAGCAATACCTTATCACTTTCCTCCTCTTGACCTGACACAAGATAGTATGATACAACAACCACAACTCTTGATATTCCCTTCCTTGGAAATTACTCTCCATCCTCCTAACGTGATTAATCTAGATGATGATGATGATGAGGAGATCAATAAAATAGATGAAGAAGTGCATAACAATCTAAACTCTTTATTTTCATCTACCATGAGCTTCATGATAAATATATTACACCAAGTGAAGAACCTAGAACTTCCCCTAGTTTGGCACTTGCAATTCTCCCTTTGGAAAGTCAACCGCCCTCACAATATACTGAACATGATTGGGACGCAGATGACTTGTTAGATGGCTGAATTGCATTCACTTTGATAGCCTTTTTAAATTTTTCCTTTTTTTTCTTTTATTTGGTTTGATTGCATGTTCATATCATGTTCCCTCGTAATGTTCATTTGATGTTCTCTATCTCTTTGTAAACTTCTTCTATTTGTACCTCTATTCTTCTATATGTTGTACTTTATCATTACATTTTCACTCTTTTTTTTTTCCTTTTGGGGATGATGCAAAGTGTTGAGATGCCCTATGTCTCTTCCATGTTGACCCAAATGATCCCTTTTCATTTTACTTTATATTTTTCCTTAAATTCCTTTTGGGGATGACACAAATTGGAGCTAAAATATCTCCTTCATGATTGATCAAAAAAAATCTTTTCTTTTTTCCTTTCATTTTCTTTTTCTTGCATTCTTTTGGGGACAATGCAAAGCATTGAGACCACAATGTATCTTCCATGTTGACCCAAAACTTATACATTTTTATTTTTATCTCTCTCTATTTCATTCTTCCAATTCTATGTGTTTTGGGGAACGATGATGTTTCTGAGCTCTTTAATAAAAACATTGCAACAACAAACATACTAACCCCAAATCCCTAGATCCCATATGTGTTTGGTGTGTTCCTTTATGGGGGGAAATCCTCCTTTTTTTGTTTTCTTTTTCATTTACATGACGTAGTCTTACTTGGAAACATATCACTTGGCATAGGGGCTTTCCAAGTTGGATCTCATGTCTTGTTTTCTTTTTGCATATTTTTCTTCGCTACTTTAAAATAATTTCTCACAAATCAGTGTCTAGCAATTCCTTTAAAGTAGGGGGAATACATTTCCATTATTCATTCACATTCTTGGTTCTTAGTTTAGCCTTGTCACTTCATACGATGCATTTGTCACTTTGTGGATGACATTGGGTGTGATTTCCTTCATAATTGTGATCTATCTTAGCATATTACATTCCTCTTGGCAACCTGATGCGACATATTGCATCCCCTAGGTTGTGAATATTCTATTCTCGGAGATGTTATCCACAATTTTCCCTAAGTTATAGACCTCACATGAACTTAAGAAGACTCCTTTGAACATCTTTTACATTTTACATTTTTGCATTTTACATCTTGGCCACCTTGCATAACATAGCTTGCATGCTTCTGGTACCTTCGTCTTTGCTCATGAGTTCTAAGCATACAAATATTTTCTTGTCTCATGAAGCACAAACCAACATTTTCCTTTGTGGTGCCTTATAAAATTTATGAGGAGGTATAACTTTATTATGGTTGAGCAGGATGCCCATTCCGTGACATGAATTTCCCCATAGCCACCTATGTGTTTGTGAGTGCATACTAACTAGCATATTTTTTTAACCTTTTGGGTCTTCTAAGATAGTGGACCACCATGAGTTCCATCACCCTAGAGTGAGTATGCATTCTCTTTTTCAAATAAATAGCCTAGATCTAATTCACAACTAGCTGAACAAACTATCGAAGCTTGATATGACCTTTTCCTTTTCTCTTCCTTTTTTTATTCCAATCATGTGTGTTCCTTTGTTCTTATGTTTAGTTTTCCATGGTATCTTCATCTTGGGGGCTTGATCATCCCTCTTAATCATTGTCACTCCATCTTGCTAACATAAGTGCATTTGGATCCTTCTTGATATGCATGGCTACTTTAGTGTGAGTTTGAAGCAAGTTCATCCTCTCACTAAGGTGGGGGATAAATGTACCATAGAAAAATGGATCATTGACATTTTCATGGTTATTTAGGTCTTTCCCTTGTGAGTTTTTACTTACTTCTCTTTGATTTAATGTTGCAATGTAACTACTGCATTAACATTAGGTCTTAAATATTCAAATTATGATGTCTTATGAAGGTGTTGTGAAGTGTTGTAAATTTTTTTTACACTTTTCTAGATTCTTCTCATTATAATTCATCTAAAAATCACCTTTTTATTCATTATCAAGTCCTAATATAAAGTGTTGTAAAGTCGTGTAACAATCTTTCATGCTTTTCTAGGCTTGTTATCACTATTTACACCTTTCTTATGCTTTATTTGACCCATTTGTGCACTCATAAGACTTAATTAGGTGTATTTTTGAATGTAAACCCAATAAACAACATGAAATTCAAGTTAATTCCTGACACCCACTTACAGGCCTAAGGTGGGACCCATTCTCCATGGGTGGCAAATGAGTCCATCTTGGCTCCAAATTCAAAATAATTTAAAATTCCTTTCGGTTTTTTATTCAAAAAGACCTTGTGTCAGCCTATGATGAGATATTATTGGGTAATTAGAGCATAAGTGTGTATAAATAAGTGTTTTTCTTCTCATTTTAATCCCAATTAATCAATTTCACTCATTCACTAGTTCATTCAAGCATTCAATTACATTCAAGCATCATTCAATCAAGCAACCATCAAGCATATTGGAGCAACAATTGGCATATCTTTAGATTTCTCCAACAAGGTTTTTGGAAATTTTAGGACATTTTAATGTTCTTTATTCATCATTCCTTGCTCATTTTATTTCATTTCTTCATTAAGGGTTTCATTACCAAAGTGGGATTTGACATAAGAAAAACCCTATACCCTAACCCTTAACCATTTCCCCCCTTTTGCATATGTGTTTGTAGACTTTGTATGCATACTTTTCAAGAAAATAGGTGTTGAAAGGTGGTCAACAAGTTCAAAAAAGTGTTTCATTTCAAATGAACCTTATTTCAAGCTTGGAGATAACCTACAACCCGTTTTCTGCATATTTGACTCTATCAACCTGACAAGAAGATAAGTGTAGATCTGGAGCTATAAAATTGACCTTTCATTTTATACAATTTTGGAGGAGGAATAATTCGCCATCAGTGGAAAGTGAGTTCCACTTGAAGGTTGAAAATTTTGATTTTGTCAGAATCGAGTTCCCAACAATCAGAGAGTAGTTTCAAGTGTTCTTGTTAGTAGGAGGATTGATTCACTATCAATGGAAAATGAGTCCCATTAGTGATTTACATTAGTTTATGCTAGTTTCTAGAACCTTCCAAGATATTTACTCAACTCCCAAGTGCACTTTGTTAAACCCTTTTCAATTATGTTTGCATTAGATTATGTTTTTAGTTCATTTTTGCATACCTCAATATGTTTTCAAAGATTGCACATTTCATTAGTTCTACATTCATAATCAATCAATTTTATCACCTAGTTGCATTTAGATCATTTCTTTTAGTCATAATTCCATCATATATTCATTTATTTGAGTGAACCAACTAAATTTTAGTGTTATATCTCTCTCATTTTAGATGAAAACCCCTAAGAGTGCATGAGAAGTCCATAGAACAACTCAAAATTGATAGTTTAGACTCATATACCACAAGTGGCATATCAGTCCCACTCTACTTTTTTAGAGGGTTAAGGCTTGAATTTGCACTCCTATATCTACTCTTCCTTCCACACAGTGTTTTTAGATCAAAAACTATGATTTGCAACTTGTAGGTAACTTTCCATGAAGATAGAAACTTTGTGACAACTTGATAACTTTCTTCAACCTTCCAACCTAGTCTTCAAGGGCTCTTGAATTCTCAAGACACCTAGATCTACAATTTTACATGTAGAGAGAGAGAAACTTGTTGATTTATTAGGAAATAGGGGCTTTCCTTGTTGAAACGCCATTTAGGTAATTAAACCTTGTGATGAAATAATGAAGCATAAACAATGATACCTTGGATGATATCTTGATATATAAATCAACAATCTAACATGAAGTGGCCATGTAGAATGTAAATCTTGATCTTGAACTTTGATATGAAACAATGCTTGTAAACGTATCTTTAATGCTACATCACAACACTAACTCAATAACATGCTTAATACTTGATGATCTTGAGATGATAATGGATCTTGATTTTCTGCAATAACTGATGAAGATTTTTTCCCTTGAATTCCTTAAAAGTGCTCTTGTAAACTCTCTTGGTGCTCTTGTCAAGTCTTGGAATGCTTAACTCTTGATAGCTTAGGTTGATATCATGAATGCTTATTGAAATAATGATTTGAGACATTGTATATAGGAAATCCATCTAACTTACCATTTATTAGATCCCCAAGGCTGACATACATGAAATTTAAATTTAAAACCCAAATTTCTTGCTCAAAACCCCAAAAAGGGGACAAATGGGACTCATATGCTAATTTTTACATATAGGTCCTATCTAGATGGGAATCATATTCGCAAGGTGGTGTATGGGTCACACCAAGCCTTTTCAAGTGGAGGAAATGTTGAGGAGTTAAGAAATTAAGTATACTTGATGTCTATGCTAGGATTTTGGTTGAAATAATCCTTGAGATGCATAATATATGGTTCTATGGGCCTATTAATGGTGATATGAAGGTCATAAATGTAAGAATTCCAAAAAATAAATGTGAAGGTGTAAATATATACACTTTACGACATTAAATTAAGGAAAAATTATGTCTATTTACCTTTAAAGGGCCCTAAATCCAATGTGAATGTGGAAAACACATTAAAAAACTAGATCAAGGAAAGATTAGATCTATTTTAATGTTAACCATTCCAAAATTAAGTACAAAAATGTAAGTGATGACATTTTTCTATACTACATTTAGCCCATAATTTAGTCAAAGGAGGAACTTGCTTCAAACTCACACTAAAGTAGACATTGAAGAGGGGTCCAAGTGTATCGATGCAGATAGTATTAGATGAAAATGATCAAGGGAGTGGTCAAACCCCCCAAGATCTAAGATCCTACATTATACTAACATAAGCACAAACGGACATGCATAAGGTGTATTACATTGAGAAAAAAAAGATACACAAACATAGAATATCAATAACTAAAAGAAACAAAAAAAATAAGAAAAAAATAAAAATAGGTGGATCAAGCCTCGATCATTTGTCCCGCACATTGTGGATAAGATCTAAGATGTTTTTCCAAAAATGCACACTCACTCTAAGGAAACAAAGCTTCAGGTTGTCCACTGGGTTAGTATCCAAAACAGTGAGACACATACGCAAGCAACTGATATGCACTCACATAAACAAGCAAGTTGCTATAGGAAAGTCACACCTAGGTTTGGCTCCCTATTCAACTAGACCAAAGCTATACCTCCTGATAAGTTTGATAAGGAATCACATAATAATAAAATTTGAGCTTCATGAGGCAAGTAAAGATTTGCATGCTTGATACTCATGAACAAACTAGATGGCTCCATAGGCAAGCAAAGTGTGTTATACAAGGTGGCCATATAACATATATATTGTAAATGAAAAATAGTGTAAGATACGTTCAAAGTTATTTTTCTTAATTCATGTAAGGTCTCTTCTTAGTGAACATTGTGCTTAATGTCTCCAAGAGAGGACAAGTCAAATAAATATCATGCTCTCAGAGGAAATTAAACCCAATGACACCACCAAGAAAAAGGATGCATGACAAGAAAAAAGAAACTCACACATTGAAACATGAGTGGTGATGTATTCCCCCAATTTAAAGTCATTTATAACACCATTTTTGTGAGAAATTTCTTTAAATTAGAAGAAGACATGAGAGCTTGTTCAGAAAGCCCTATGCCAAGTCATATGTTTCCAATAAGCTATGTCATGAAAAGGAAGGGGTTGCCCCCAAAATGTATAACTCGGTACGTCACATGCAATCCAACTTAAGGCATGCCATTCACATCCCAAGATTGCTCTTATATATATACATGGAAGGTGGTCAACTAGCCAAAAGAGACAAGTGACATACAAGGACAAGGCTAACCTAACCCCTTGTCCCCACTTAGTGTGAGACAAGGATGAGCTGAGGTAATTGATGAGAAACATGCTAGAGTGAAAATCATTATCAATTAGAGGAATTAGGTGCCCCAACATAAGGAAGAGCACCACACTCCTTAAGATGTTGAATTTTATCACTTAAATCCTTACATTCATTAGTAGAATGACCATGAACTCTATAATATGCACAAAATGAATTCTTGTAGTAAATTTTCTCTCATGTTCTTGGAGGGAGAGATATCAAGTGTTCTTGGAGGAGTCTCAACAAGGTAATATCTTGATCAATAGGAGATGTTGCTTTACTTTGTGAAAAAGATATCTCTTTCTTATTACAAGATGTCATGCTTACATAAGACTCTTTAGATTGCAATATTTTGTACTCTTTTTTAAAGGAGAGTGTAAAATATATCAAATTCGAATCATATGTGTTTTTCTAGAGAATATTGTAAGATAGAAAATTTTTGTCACTATGGTTTAGGACATAGAACAATAATCTTCTATACTCCACATTCAAGGAAACCCTAGAGATCTCTATTCAATGCTACAATGAGAGAGAGGGAGATATCTTGCAATAGGGTTTTCCCATAGTTTGATTAGAAACTAAAGGGGGTTTCACCACCAAGCTATGGCTTGGAAAGACTATTGAAACACAAGACCTAATTATGAAACTTAATGGTATGTAAGACCTTATTGAATGACCTAGAAATGCAAGTAAATCATAACAAAAAACTACAAAATTAGAAGTGTGCATTTGGAAACCTATAGAGGCTTGAGTGAGGACTTGAAATATTGGAAAAGTTTCTTTTGATGTTGACTAGTACTCATACGCTAGTTTGGAAAATTTAGTCCTAGACTAGGTTTTCTGCACTAAAATTGGAATTTGACAATGTTGATTCTGAATCTCCGAAAACCCTAAAAATTTGTTGTACTGGGACTCATACACCCAAGGTGGTGTATTATTCCTAGTGTAATTTTTGGGAAGGTTAAGGTCTGATTCTTCTCTTGAATATCTTCTCTCTCTACCATACTTTGTTTCTTGGATATGAAACTCTGAATTCAGACCTGTAGAAGTCTTTTTCGCGACCTTGCAAGTGAGGAGACAACTTCAATAACTTCCTTCAAGATTGTAAAATCTTCAAAGATGATTTAAGCACCAAGACACCTAGATCTACAATAACACATGTTTAGAGAGGAAAACTTGTTTTTTTTAGTAAATGGTTGTTTTCCTTGGTGAAACCCCTTTAAGGTAATTAAACAAAATGATGAGATAATGAAATAAGGACATGAAACATGAATAATGATACCTTGAATGATTTCTTGTAAATCAACAATGAAGTGGTGATGAGGGATATGGATCTAGATCTTGAAATAAGTGTATAATAATGCTTAATATTGGATCTTGAATGCAACATCACAACACTATCTCACCAACATACTTGATGCTTTAAAATATTGACATGATTATGGATCTTCAATTGTTGCAATAATTGATGAAGAAATCTTCCCTTAAATACCTTGGAAACGCTCTTGTGAAGTCTTGGAATGCTTAAATCTTGACTACTTGACTTGATATCATGAAGGCTTAATGAAATAATTATTTGAGACATTGTTTATATAGGAAATGCACCCAATTTACTTTTTATTAGATCCCAGAGGCCAACATTCATAAAAGTTGAATTTAAAACCTAGATTTCTCACTCAAAACCATAGAAAGGGGCCAAATGGGATTCATATTCCACCCTTGGTGTACAGGGGCTACCTAGGTGGGACTCATACACCTGATGTGGTGTATGGGTCCCACAGGGCCTTTTTAAAGAGATTAAGTGTCAAGGAGATGAGAAATTAAGTTTATTTGTTAATCTTGTCAAGATTTCAATTGAAATATATTGTGAGATGCATAATATAGGGTCTTATGGGCCTATTGATGAAGGTATGAAGATCATAAATGCAAGAGGGTCCAAAACACAATGTGAAAGTGTAGATAAATTCACTTTACAACATTAAATTAAGGAAAAATTAGGACAATTTAGCTTAAAAGGGCCCTAAATCCAATGTGAATGTGTACAACACATTAAAAAACTATATTACTGAAAAATTAGGTCGAAGGGACCTAAATTTAATGTAAAGGTGTAAATTAATACACTTTACAACACCAATTTAGGGAAAAGTTTGGTTTATTTAGCTTAAAAGGGCCCTAGATCCAATGTGAATGTGTATAATACATTACAAAACTAGATTAAGGAAACATTAGTTTCATTTTAACATTAATCATTCCTAAATTAAGCAAGGAAAAGGGGTAATTATTTTTTTTCCACAAATACTTAAGACCACTAGTGTCTATCAATTAAGGATTCACTAATGTTTAAGTTTTCTTAGAGGAATATTTTTTAACATTGTTGATATTAAGTGAAGGCTTGCTTGTTTCTTTCGAGGGGCAATAACCAAGACCATTATTCATCCATTGCATGTTATGCTCTATAGGGACATGGATACCTTTTTCTCTAGCACCACATCCTTCTCCACTATATCCAAGTTGTTTCATGAGTTCATAACCTTTCCCATAAAGCATTTTCATTTCTTTTGGAGTTGGTGGTCATTTATAATCACTTCATCAATGTTTTTTGTGTAGTTTGTTGTCTTTTGTTGTTACAAAGTGGTTGCTTATAATTTTATTGTTGTGAAATATTATTCTTAGGTGGGTAAAGGATGAGTTGCGGTTGAATAATATTAACATCCCTTAGTGAAGGAAAGTCTAATGTTACTTCATTATCTATATCTAAGGAAAATACATCACTATTGTAAATGTTATTATTTTATTGCACCATGATATCCTCCCTAGGAGGAGAGTGTTTAGGAGAACTACAAACTAGATGTTCATGTTATTCAAAGGTTGGTTCTTCTAAAATGAATTCATCACAAGTAAGGGAGTTATCAATAGTTGAATTTTCTTGCTTATCAATGATGAAATTCTAATGTTCAATAATGTTTTCCCTAGGGGAAGAGAGGTGACTAAAATTCTCATGACTTTGATTGATTGGATTTTCTAACATCAAAGTATCTTCTTCACAACTAGGACATATACTAGTAGAAGGGAAAATGTGATTGCCATCATTTTCATGATATCATTATTTTTTTCTAATGTCTCATTCTCTTGTGCCCTAATATATAACCTAGTAGGATAGCTTCTAGGGTAGTAAAAAATAAGGTTTTCATCGCATTCCATGGTTAGCTTTTGTAAAGTAGCTTCATCACAAATAGGGGAGGCATCGAGAGAAGGAGAATCATGCTTGATGATGATTGGATCTTTTCATTCAAATAGATTTATCCAAATTGTAGGAGTATTGGGGACACAAGATTTTCATGACTTTCAATTGTATCTTCTAACACTAAACTACCTTCTTCATTACGAGGAAGGATATTAGGAGAAGAACCAATGTGATTATCATGGTTATCTACAATTACATCCCCATTTTCTATAATGTCTTCCCAAGTGGGAGAGGTAGGATTATCAAATATCTCAATCATTAGCTCTCTTAACACCAACATGTCCTCCTCACAAATGTAATTTTCATGGTCGTTCAAAATTGTCTCCTTTTTCACTAAAGCATTCTCACAAATAGGGGAGGTGTTCAGAGAGGAATGTAAAGTAAGTAAAGTAGTGACAATGATTTCATCTTTTATTGTTATAATATCTTCCCAAGGGGAATGAGGAGAAGGGAAAGTAATACTTTCATGATTCTCAATGATTGCATCTTCTTTCACCAAGATACCTTCATCACCAATAGGAGAGGTATCGGGAGAAGAATAACTATGATCGTCATGACTGTCTATACCTGTATCTTCTTCTATCACATAATTCCCACAAATAGGATAGATAAGAGAGGTTGTAGGTTTAAGGAAAGTGTTAAAATTTTCATTCTCTTGCACTAAGACACTGTCATAACTAGGAAATTTATTGAACGGATGACTAATATGCTTATTGACTAACATTTTATTGTTGAAAATATGTGTCTCAATCCCATAGGCTGAAACCTCTACTGGAGCCAAGTCAGTGTGACATATTCTATGTCTAGCTGATGAGCAGATTTGTAGCCTTATGTTTTGTACAGGTCGCTGTGACCTTGCTTCAGTCTCATCGAAGGAGCCTATTGCTATGACAAGAAGCTTTTGGTGTGACCTCTTACCACCCGTGGAGATCTTTGGCTGACAGGCCATTCTATCATATATCGAGGAGACCCTTGGCCAAAAGGAATACTATCGGTAAGAAGTCTTACTGATGTGTGAATGTCTTGTCGAATGGTTACACTTAGGAGTCTTTGGTGTGGCATGTGACTTTGCTATGAACTCCTGGCAACATGTGTTTGTCATGCCGATGCTTATCAGGGAAATATGAATGTCTCGGTATGAAGTCTGGGCGATGTGTTTTATGTCTCACTGATGTAGTTCATTCTCGGTATGACTCCTACTGACTAATGGTCTAAGGGTAACTTGGAGAACTCGGTAAGAACTCTCAGCGAGAGTGGTTAAGTCTTGCCGACCGTTTGGTGCTCGATGTAAAATAAAGATCTCGAAGTAAACTCTCGGCGAAAGACAAAAGTCTTGTTGTCTATTGTTTGGCACTTGGTATAACATGAAGAGCTCGGTGGAAGGTCTCAGTGAAGAGTGATAGTCTCACCGAATGGAAAACTCATGTCTGTATGACTTTGAAGCTTCGGTATGATGTTTCACCAATAGCGAAACATGTGAAGAACATCTTGCCGATGGAAACAACTCTTGGTGACATCAATGGTTAAGTACTATGGCATCGGGGAGACACGATTAGTGTCTCACCGACATGCCAATATAGGTTGATTGCTTTGCCCGAGAGAAGACCATCCTACATGGTGAGCCAATAGCCAATCAGAGAGGCCGAATGGGAACTGTTGTAAGACAGTTCGTTGTGGTAGTTCTGTGAGGAATCTTGACAGACAAGGGCGACATGGTTATACTCTATAATCGCAGATTGTGAGGGGTTCAATGTTTGGTTGGTTCGAAGAACAATTGTGTGAAAATTTTGAATTGTATCAAAGTAATTTCTATTCTATAAAGATTGTAACTTGGAGGTTCCTGTACAAGTTTGATCATTGTGAAAGCTATTGTAATCTGGCATCAGAAAGATAAGTCAGAACTCTATATGTAATTATTTTTTACTATAATACAAAGTGACTTCTCTTGGTGTGGTTGGTTTTTCTCCCGTAAGGGTTTTCCCACGTAAATCTAGTGTTCATCTGTGTTTTTCTAATTCTCTGTTTTTGCTATTTAGTTCAAAGTGCATCTTAATTGAACTATAATTGAAAAATTAAATGTATATCTACATTCTTCCCTGAGGTTTTGATGTTAGGAGAGTTACTTCCACATCTAGCTTTCCTTACAAGTGGTATCAGAGCCTACCCAGTTGTGTTATCCTTGTGGGTACGTTGGGTTTTTTGTGTCAATTCTGTTCAGTGGGAGTCCTGTAGAAGTTTTTCAATTTCTAATTACAGATTGAGATGGCTAGCACATCAAGAAAGATTGAAATAGAGAAGTTCAATGGCAGCAATTTTGAGTTATGGAAACTTAAGATGGAGGATCTCTTAGTGGATCGTGATCTTTGGATTGTTGTGTTTGGAGTGAAACCTATAGGCATGAAGCAAGAAGATTGGGACCTTGCAGATAGAAATTCTAAGGGGTTGATAAGGCTCTGTTTGGTAGACTTTGTTCTTCTCAATGTGCATGAAGAGAATATTGCATCTTCCTTGTGGAAGAGACTTGCATCTATTTATCAAGGGAGTCCTTGGTGAATAAACTTTTCTTGAGGAAGAAGTTGTACACTTTGAGAATGTAGGAAGGAGGTTCTGTAGATGATCATTTGAATGCATTCAACATGCTGATGGCACAGTTAACATCTTTTGGTGTGAAGATTGATGAAGAGGATTGTTGTATGCTGATACTGTATTCTTTGCAAGATTCATGGGATCACCTTGTGATGGCTATTGGGAGTACAACATCCAGTTTCAAGATGGAAGATGTTGTTGCTTCTTTGTTATCAAAAGAAATGAGAAGAAAATCTTCTGAGATGGCAAAGGAGGCCCTGACTGTTAGAGTAAGGTCGAAAGGGAAAGGAAAGAAGAAGGACAAGAAGTCTAAATTGAAATCAGAGGGGATATCAAAGTCTCCTGGTAAGAAGTCCAAGGTGAAGTGCTAGAACTGTGGGCAACTTGGTCATGTCTGAAAGGATTGTAAAGAGGAGGAGAAGAAGAAGAAGAAGTATTCTTCTGAAAATGACTCTTCTCACAGTGATGGAGATGCCTTCATTGCAGCCTTGGCTACACAAGCATCAGATGATGTCTGGCTGATTGATTCTAGAGCATCTTTCCACATGAAATCTCATAGAGTCTAGTTCACGAAGTATGAAGAATACAATGGTGGAAAGGTGTACTTGGAAAGTGATTCAACTTTAGAGATTGTTGGTCATGGAAGAGTCAAAATCCAATTCCTCAATGGACGAGTGAAGGGAATTAATAATATAGTGCATATACTAGGTCTGGCTCGAAACTTACTTTCTGTAAGTATGCTAAATGATATTGGAGTGCAAGTCACATTCTCTAGAAATGGTTGCAAGATGAGTAGATGCTCAATGGTGCTAGCAAGGGGTGCTCATATTGGTACCTTGTACAAGCTGGATGCACATGTTGTTCAATGTAAGAATGTCTCTATAAAGTCACAGAAAGCTACTCATGGAGGAAAAGAGGGAAGTGTTCCTAATTATGTAAACTCTATGGAAGTTAAACTTCCACCGTGAAAAGACTATGCTCTCGCCATCATAGGCTAGGGCCACATTGGAGAGAAAGGTTTAAAACCCGGTTGAGGGCTTGAAGATTGCAACCTTGAATTTGAATTATGTGAGCACTGTATCTATGGAAAACAACACCGTGTTTCTTTTTATTCCAGTCCTTATAAATCTTCTGGTTTGCTAGATTATATTCATTCTGATGTATTTGGTCCATTGAATGTTCCTTCTTTGTCTAAGTCAAGATAATTATGTATCGCTCATTGACATTATTTGAGAAATAGAACATTTATTTATTTTTTGAAAAGTAAACTGAAGTGTTCACCGATGAAGGAATTTAAGAGAACCTTGTAGAAAACCAAACAAAGAAAATTAAATGCTTAAGGACCGATAATGGCAAAGGAATTTTGTTCTCGATGATTTTGGAGAGGCATTGTAAAGACCATGGGATTAAAGACACAAGACTACACCTTATACTCCACAACAAAATAGGAGTTGAAGAAAGGTTCAATAGGACAATGATGGAGAGAGCACAAAGTATGCTGAGTAGTATTGGCTTGGAGGAGAAGTTCTGGGCTGAGGTTGTTGCTACTACATGTTACTTGATTAATCGTTCTCTAAATTCTTCTCTTGTTGAGAAAACACCTTTGGAAGTGTGGTCTGGTAAGAAGCCCTCTTTAAGACATATTCTTGTTTTTGGCTGTGAGGCATATGCTTATGTGTCGGATGTGAAAAGATCTAAATTGAAGAGCAAAGCTGTCAAATGTATTTTTATTGGCTATAGTGATGGCATAAAAGGATACAAGCTTTGAACTCCGATACCTGAGAAGGTTGTATATAGTAGAAGTGTAATATTCTCAGATAAAGCCTTCTACCTTGATCTCACAGAGTCGAGACAAAGTCAGAAAATAATAAGGATGTAGCTGAAATTCCTCCCACACTAGAGAAAGAGGAATTGAAAATCAAATGTACCAAACCGAGGAGAGCTCAAGCAGCCTGAAAAGTTCAAGAAGAAGAACTTAGCCTAAACAAGGAGGAGGTCAACCCAAGGAAAGAAAAAACAACCTGATAGGTATGGGTTCTCTCTGATAGATTCTACTTGTGCCTATGCTTTAATTTCTAGCACTGATGAGCCTAGAACTGTAAAGGAGGCATTTAAAATGTATGATTCAGACTCTTGGTTGGAAGCCATGAACAAAGAAATGGCATCATTAGAAAAGAATGATACTCAGAGTTTGGTGTCATTGCCTAAAGGAAGAAAAGTTGTGGGCTGCAAATGGGTATTTAAAAAGAAGATTGGTCTAGATGGCAGTGTGGAAAAGTACAAGGCAAGATTGGTTGTGAAGGGTTATTCCTGCAGAGGAATTGATTATGGGGAAATCTTTTCTCCGGTAGCAAAGCTGACATCTATTAGATTTCTTTTGTCACTTGCAACAGCTGATGACTTGGAGATTGAGTAGATGGATGTGAAGACAACATTTCTTCTTGGTGATCTTGAAGAAGAAATCTATGTCCTAAAATTAAGCACTTTGTTGAAAAAGGTAAAGAGAAATCGGCTCTGCAAGTTAAAGAAGCCTCAGAGCGGGTTAAAACACTCCTAGAATGTGGTACCAGAAATTTGATACCTTTGTATTGTCTTTTGGATTTGTGAGATCAAAATCTGATCATTGTGTCTATTATAAAGTTGAAAGTGATCAAGTTCTTATTATTGCTCTCTATGTTGATGATATGTTGTTCATAGGCAATAGTAAGTTAATGATTTTTGATCTTAAGTCTTAGTTGTCTGCTAAGTTCGAAATGAAAGATCTTGGTGCAACAAGATATATTTTGGGGATGGAGATAACTAGGGATAGGAATAGTAGAAAACTTTGGCTCAGTCAGTAAGTATCAAGATTGTTCTAGAGAGATTTTGTATGAATGATTGCAAGTAGCTAGTTGTTGTAGTCTTGCAATGAACGAAGCTATCTGTTGAAGACTGTCCAAAATCTCCTACTGAGATGGAGGACGTGACTAGTGTACCCTATGCTAGTGTGGTTGGCAGTCTTATGTATGCAATGGTGTGTAGAAGTCCAAACATTTCCCAAGCAGTGGTAGTTCTTAGTCGGTTTATGGCTAATCCTGGAAGGACACATTGGGATGTTGTAAAGAGTGTTTTTAGATATTTGAAGGGCACTTCAAATTTTTCTTTGTGTTACCGTGGGTATCTCTTGAATCGCAAGACTCTTAGTATTCGTGGCTATGTGGATTCTGATTGGGTAGAGACATTGACACGAGGTCCACTAGTGGATACATTTTCATGTTGAATGGTGGTGCAGTGAGTTGGATGAGTAAGCGGTATGCTGTAGTCGCTTTGTCCACTACAGAGGCTGAATACATGGTAGCTACACATGCTTATAAAGAAGCATTTTGGTTAAAATGTTTGTGTTCTAACATTGGTTTTGATGCAAGGCAAATAACTATTTTTTGTGATAGTCAGAGTGCAATTCTTTTGGCAAATAATCCTACTTTCCATGCCAGGATGAAACATATAGATGTATGGTACCACTTTGTACAAGATATGGTGGAGGATGGAAAGGTCAGTTTGGAAAAGTTGATACTCTAGAGAATGTTGTAGATGCATTGACGAAGCCAGTGAGCATAAACAAGCTCAGGTGGTGTGCCAGTTCAATGGGCCTAAGTGCCCATGATTTTTAGTAAGTCTTGTTGTGCTCTGGAGGTGTCTGTGTGATCTTCGTCAAGTGGGAGATTTTTGGAAATGTGTTTCAATCCCATAGGCTAAAACCTCTATTGGAGCCAAGTCGGTGTGACATATTCTATGTCTGGCTGACAAGCAGATTTGTAGCCTTATGTTTTGTACAGGTCACTATGACCTTACTTTAGTCTCACCAAAGGAGCCTATCACTGTGACAAGAAGCTTTTAGTGTGACCTCTTACCACCTGTGGAGATCTTTGGCCGACTGGCCATTCTATCATATATCAAGGAGACCCTTGGCCGAAAGGAATACTATTGGTAAGAATTCTTACTGATGTGTGAATGTCTTGCCGAACGGTTACACTTAGGAGTCTTTGGTGTGGCATGTGACTTCGCTATGAACTCCTGGCGGCATGTGGTTGTCTTGCCGATGCTTATCGGGGAAACATGAATGTCTCGGTATGAAGTCTGGGCGATGTGTTTTATGTCTCGCCGTTGTTGTAGTTCATTCTTGGTATGACTCCTAGCGACTAATGGTCTCGGGGTAACTTGGAAAACTCAGTAAGAACTCTCAGCGAGAGTGGTTAAGTCTTGCCGACCGTTTGGTGCTCAATGTAACATAAAGATCTCAGAGTAACTCTTGACAAAAGACAAAAGTCTTGCTGACTATTGTTTGGCACTTGGTATAACATGAAGAGCTCGATGGAAGGTCTTGGCGAAGAGCGATAGTCTCACCGAATGGAAAACTCACGTCTGTATGACTTTGAAGCTTCGATATGATTTTTCACCCAGAGGGGCGTATGTGTCTCATATTAGAGTTTTTGCACTATTTTAAGCAATATTTGTGTGAATGTTATTTTTTATGATTAGGATGATGTATAGGTTAAGTGAAAATGCAAATTTCAAATGGAATTCAATGATGCAAGATGTAAAAATGTAACCTATATGCACTTTCACTAATGCAAGATTTTGAAACCCTAGATGCCAATCAACTAATGCAAAACCTAATGCAATGTTAATGCAAGCTAGATCTAGGATGATGATGTAGTCCAAATTATAATTAAGATGTTCTAAATGTAGGTTCACCAAAATTTAATGACAAAAGTAGTACGCCCCACCTTTGAGGAATGGAGCACAAGGGGGGATGTCCTATTTCACTATTATTATATTCAAGGAAACCCTAGAGATTTCACTCCAGTGTTGGAATGAAGGAAAGATATCTACTAAAGTGTTTCCTAAGGTATGATTAAGGGTTGAAAGGGGGTTCACCATAAAGCTAGGGATTGGAAACACAAGAAATATTAATGACATGTAAAGTACTATGCAAAACCTAACTAAATGACCCCAGGAAATGAAATTGAAATGCAAAATAAAAGATCAAGATAGTATAGAGGTGCACCTAGAAGAAGGATGAGGCCAAAACAAGCTTCAAAACCCTAAAAACCTAATGTTTAATGCCCACTAGGACTCATACACCAGTCTGGGTGATTTAGTCCTAGAGTGGAGTTTTGGGGTGGAAATAGGAATTTGGCAGTGGTGAGTCTAAATCTCCTGAAATATAGAAAAATCCCTATACTAGGACTCATACGACACAAGTTGTGTATCAATCCCACTCCTATATCAACTCTTCCTTCCACGCTTTGTTTTTGGATCTCAAAACCATGATTTGCAGCCTATAGGTATCTTTATATGAAGATAGAAACCTTGTGAAAACTTGATAACTTTCATCAACCTTCCATCCTAGTCTTCAAGGCATCTCCAAGTCTCAAGAGACCTATATTTGCAATCATATATGTAGAGAGAGAAAATTGTTGATTTGTTAGGAAATAGGGGTTTTCCTTGTGAAATAACAATAAATGGGTAATTTTCTTTTGTATGGTTTAGGACATAGAGAAAACCCACTTCATAATTATTTCATTAAAGGGAAACCCTAGATATCTCAATTCAAGGATAGGGATGAAATGAAGGAGAGATATCTTGCAATAGGGTTGTCCTAAGGTTTGATTGTAAACTAATGAGGGGTTCACCACTAAGCTAGGGATTGGAAAGAAAAATGAAATGTAAATCA
This sequence comes from Sequoia sempervirens, assembly GCA_007258455.2. Classification (NCBI taxonomy): domain Eukaryota; kingdom Viridiplantae; phylum Streptophyta; class Pinopsida; order Cupressales; family Cupressaceae; genus Sequoia; species Sequoia sempervirens. The sequence goes on along the minus strand of VDFB02325196.1, from coordinate 35,053 downwards.
AAATGCCTAAACCTAATATGATGCAATATTTAACTAAATGATCTATAAATACATGTAAAACAAAACAAAATGTTGCAACATGAAATGTGTGCACCTAAAAAATTTGGAGATGAAAAAATGAAGGTTTGTGTGTGTGTGATTTTATGTATATCAAATGTAGATTAAAAGTGAATCAAACACACCAATGAAAATTTAAATCAAAGCATAAAATAAAGGAAGAGAAAGAAAACTTGGTTTATGCTTCAAAAATGTTCCATTGTCCTCTAATCTCCAATGTATTCATTGATTCTAGCTTGCTCTTAGATCCTGTGCTAGGCTCAACAAATGTTCTTCCTAGAGAATGAGATTGAAGATGATGATTAAACACATGTTATTACTATGTGATTAACATGCTTAAGCTAAAAATGATTGTTGTTAAAAAAACTAGAATGTAAGATTACAAAATGCTATGAATGCTAAAGTTAATAATGACAATGCTAAAATGCTAATCAACTGCATGCAACTAATCTCTAATAGAACCAATGCTTGGATTTGCAGGGGTATTTATAGAGTTCTCAAAAGCTTTTGATTGGTTGCAAATGATCAATGGATGTGAAAATTCCTGGCAGATCGAATGGTGTAAGATGAAAAGGATGGAGAGAAAATTAGATGGAAGATAGAAAAGAACATTTATTTCCTCTTTCATGAGAGATGATAAAGATGAATTGTAAAAAAAATCTTTTTGTGAGATTGAGAAAAGATTTTGAAGATAAATAATGAATTTATTAAATTCATTATTCATTTATTGGTGACATGGAAGATTTTCTTAATTAAATAAAATATTTAATTAAGATTTGGAAAGTGACATGTGGAAATATGATAAAGATGAATTGTAAAAATCATCTTTTTGTGAGATTGAGAAAAGATTTTAAAGATAAATAATGAATTTATTAAATTCATTATTCATTTATTAGTGACATGGAAGATTTTCTTAATTTGAAGAAAATGAAAGATTCTTAATTAAATAAAATATTTAATTAAGATTTGGAAAGTGACATGTCAAAAGATGATAAAGATGAATTGTTAAAAACATCTTTTTGTGAGATTGAGAAAAGATTTTGAAGATAAATAATGAATTTATTAAATTCATTATTCATTTATTGGTGACATGGAAGATTTTTTTAATTAAGATTTGGAGAAAATGGAAGATTCTTAATTAAATAAAATATTTAGTTAAGATTTGGAAAGTGACGTGTGGAATTAATTAAATAAGAATATTTAATTAATATTTGATTTAGAAGAAAGGGAATTAAATTCAATTAAATCAAATATTTAATTAAACTTAAATGTGATAATTAATTTAAATAAACAATGATATTTATTTAATTAATTAAGTGAACTTAAGAAAGTGGTAATTTTAAATAAAATGAATTTATTTAATTAAAGTGGAAGAATAAAGTAGGTAAACAATATAAATAAATAAATTAAATTTATTTATATGTAGAGGAATTAAGAAATAAATAAATTAAATAATAAATATTTAATTAAATGCCAGGATTAAATGATATGACCATTTTTATGCATATACATTTTGCCCCTATTTGAAGTGATGTGCGAAAACACATTGCTTCAAAGAAAAATATTTCTACTTTTGAAAAATTTGCACCTGATCAAAAAATCTGAATAATATTGATGTATGCCCCCATAGGAGGTAAATGATAGATGATGATATGAGTTTTGACAATTTTTGAAAAAAATGATTTGATGATGAAATTATGATGTTGATATTGATTCAGTGATTTAGCTCTCAAAAAATGATGTATAAAGATGCCCCTGTTGAAATGACGCCCCTTTTGATGGAAATGATGAAATGATGATGATTTGTTTTTCTTATCATCATCCTAATTTTTTTTTTTTTAAAATTGAGTCAAAAGATGAGTGAATTTTTCTTATCATCATGCTGCTTTTGATTGAATTGATAGAATAACTGATAAATTTTCTTCCATTGATGAACAAATAGTAATGATGTGATTGTTGATAAATTTTCTTTCTGAAGAGAAAACAAATAGTAAAGATGAGTGGATTTTTGATAAGTTTGCTTCCTTAAAAGAAAACAAATAGTAATGATAGAAACATATTTGTATTCGTGGTTGAACTACAAATAGGAAAATGATGTGAAGTCTGATAAATCCATTGTGATGAAGATAGATAGTAAAGATTTCGTTTGATGTCTGATAAATCCATCTTGATGAAGATAGATAGTAAATATTTGATTTGATGTCTGATAAATCCATCTTGATGAAGATAGATAGTAAATATTTTATTTGATGTCTGATAAATCCATCTTGATGAAGATAGATAGTAAATAATTGATTTGATGTCTGATAAATACATCTTGATGAAGATAGATAGTAAATATTTGATTTGATGTCTGATAAATTCATCTTGATGAATATAGATAGTAAAGATTTGATTGGATGTCTAATAAATTTTCTTTCATTGAACAACAAAAAAAATAGTAAATGAGGATTGATAGATTGATTTGAGATTCTGAAAGATAGAGGGCATGATAGCATGATACGAGGCATTGATAGATAAATCGCTTGATATGAGTCATTGATAGATAGAGAGATTTTGATTGACCTTTGCATAGTCAAGGTGTGTCAAGACCACGTAGAAATCCTGGGGAAGGAGGTGCAGGAGGTAGTGGACTTCCACCACAGAGGCCAGCTCCATCAAGGGGCACTAGTAGTTAGAGTTATGAGACTCGTTATTGATTCATTCACACATCTCAATGTATATTATTTTTGGAGTGTGTACGTTATTTTGGTCATATCTCCTATATCTCTCTTTGGAATTTTTAGCTTCATTGGACATTGGACATTTCTATTATAATGGATGAGCGATGATATGCAACGACGATGATTTTTTATGATGTGATGTGCATTTATGAGATGATGATGTGATATGGATTTTGATATGCATTTTATTGATTTGATGACTAACATATTATACAGGATGATTTGATATGATTTTTATATGATGATGATGAAAATGGATTTATGATGTGTACTAATGATGTCAGGCAGGTGGATGATAATGATAAAAATGGAACGTGTTGAAATGATATGATATATGATATGAAATGTTATGAAAATGCATGTAATAATGTGCAAATGTAAATGTATGAATGTATGGAATTTTTTTTTTGGATGATGATTGAGTAATGAATAATGATGATGTGATGAAAAATGAATTAATCATGTTGTAAATGATAAGGTGATATGATATGAATATTGTGGAATGAATCATGAATGATGTGATATAAAATGAAATGTATGTGATGTGATATGAGAATATGTGATTAATGATGTACTATGAATGATATGAAAATGAATGTTATGAAAAATTATAATGAATATGGTAAATGAAAATGATAAATGATGTTGCAAAATGATATGTGGTAAATGAAAATTTGAAAATTATTGGCACATGAATAATGATGTTTGAAAATGATAAATGATTAATGATATGATATGATATGAAAAAATGAATGAAATGTGACAAATGATAAATGATATGAATAAATGGTATGAAATGAAATGAACATGTGAGGACTTTAAATGAGTTGTATAATATGTAATGAAATGAGATGGAATGGATGAATTGACATATGAAATGACAATGAAAATGCAATGAAATGATAAATGATATGAAAGTGGATCACGAAATGATAATGCAAAGGTAATGATAATGATAATGAAATGGTAAGGAAGATGATAAATATGATAATAAATAGGAATGCTTGGTTGATATGAGATGACGATGAAATGGACCTCATGAAATGATAATGATCAATGAAGATGATAAAGGAAAATGATGGATGAATGAATGACATGAAATGATAATGCATATGACATGAATGTGAAATATGAAATGATAATGGTCAATGATATGAAATGGATAAATTATAGAATGGTATGAAGATGATATGAAGATGAATGTCCAAATTTCCTCCACAAAGTATCCCAAGAGACATACAACCATTGATGTGTTGATTTATCCTTTGAAACCCTTGATGTGAATCCATTATGCAAATATGTACAATGATCTAAATGAAATGCAACTTAAACAATACCATCCATTTTTTGAGCCAATTGCAAGATTTCTTGAATCATCACAAAGCGTTTTAAAATTTTAGAAGTATGTACAAGCATCAAAGGGTAAATTCACACCAATGATGACCTGAGTACAAATTTCATGATATTTGATATAGCAAGTGAACACAAGCATCAAGGTATAATTGAAACAAGATGAATTGAGTATTTCTTGCATAAATGGATAGAGATTACCCACTTTTTTATGGAAATTTAGAAATTTCATCAATGATACGTTTTGTAAACCATGTCTCGTGAAAAATTTGCACCATATTGATAGTTAATTCTTAAGACAACAGACAAAGAAAAATCATTCTCTTTCCTTGCCACTCTAGTTTAGTACATCATTGAGTGTGCTCTGGAGAGATGATACCAAAAAATAAAACAACTACTATTTAAAGTTATGCTATTGATATTCCAAACATTATTCAGATTTAGATCATCCAAATATGAGTCATGATATGAAATTTGTTGAGAAGTGGAGTGATACGGATCAATGATTGGATATTGTTTGTAGGATTTGATTGTTTGTGTGCTTATGATTTTGAAACTATTGATGTCCTTTTCTTGTTGTATCTATGGAACCTAAAAGTTGATTTCCCCTAGTATTGTCAATGTTTGTCCCTAGTATTGACACAACTTGCTGAAATAAATATGTACAATGATCAAGCCATGGTAAGACATTATTGCTCTAGGAAAATGATGGAATTATGATGCTTATATGACCCTAGTATGATGGTGAAAAGATGCATGAATGATGGTTGAAAAGCTAATGAAAAACATGAGATAATAGATGGAGAACTAGCTAGATACAAATAGCATCTATTTGCTAGATTTTCACTATCTATTTTATTGCACTTTTTTATTTTTTTTATTTTTTTTTAGGACATTTATGGATATGATGGATGATTTAGACATAATATTTCTTCAAGTGGATGTTGTTGATAGGTTCTTCAAATAGGTCCCCTTCTAGCATTGATAGCTTGTATGCTCCTAAACCATAAACCACAATGATGACATAAGGACCCAACTAATTTGGTTCAAAATTACCTTTCTTTTCTCTTGTTGATTGCATGGGTTCTCCTTTAGAACAAGATCACCAACCTGAAAGGTGTGTGGCTTGACTCTATGATTGTAGCTTTGAGATATCATCTGTTGATATGCTTTCAAGTGATTTGTTGCTCATTGTCTCTTCTCATCAAGAAGTTATAGCTCTTATAGATAGGAAACTCTGTATTCATCATCAGTTGTGAGACCCTTCAATGATACCCTAAGTGATGGAATCTCAACCTCTAGTGGAAAAATGGCTTTTGCTCCATAGACAAGAGAATATGGTGTTGCTCATGTTGGCATGCAAATGTTGGTTTTGTAGGCCCATAATCTGAGATTGAGTTGAACATGTTAATCTTTCCCTGCATCATTCATAGTCTCCTTCAATATATTTAATATAGTTTTGTTTGAGGCCTCTACTTGGTCATTCCCTTGTGGATTATAAGGTGTTGAATATTTGTGCTGAATATGGAGTCCCTCACAAATTTCATCAACATCCTAATTCTTGAACGGTCATCCATTATACATAATAATGGAGTTGGGAATGCCATACGAAAAAATGATATAGTTGAGTATGAATGATGAGATTTGTTTGTTGGTGACCTTAGTCAGGGGTACTACCTCAATCCACTTGTTAAAGTACTCTCACTCTGATTATGAACTTGTGCCCGTTTGATGATGGAGAGTGAATTTTTCCAACTAAATCTAACCCCCATTGAGAGAATGGCCAAGTTGTCATGAATGGTTGAAGTTCTTGTGCATGGGAATGAATGAGATTCCCATGAATCTGGAATTTAGAGTAATTCTTCATGAAAGTGAATGATTCCCTCTCCATAGTCAGCCAAGAGTAACCCATTCAAATAAGTTTCTTAGATAAAGTCAGTCCACTCGAATGAGTTATGCAAATGCTACCATGAACTTCTTATAAATCCTTGCTAGATTTGTCATGTTCAATACATCAGAGAAGTGTACCATCAAGACTGTAGCAATAAAGAATGCCAGCGATAAGGGTATAGCGAGAGGATTGGCGAATGAAGTTGCGCTTTTGGTTCTGGGATAAGTCAGGTGGTAGGATATCATCTTTCAGATAGCCATAGATTTTACCATACCAAGGTGAATCAAATACAACTAAATGGAAAATGATTTGGATTTTGGGAGTGTCATAGGTAGGTGTAAATGACTGTTCCATGAGAAATTCATAACAAGCCTAATTTTCTGGAAGTTGTAGTAACGAGGCAATCGTGGCCACAGCGTCAACTACTTTGTTGTCAATTCTTAGGATCTATATGAAATTGATATCCATGAAGTACTTCTTGAAGTCATCAACCATTTTCTTGTATGGAAATAGTTTTTCATCTTTGGTCTGATAATCATCACTAATCTGATTAGTGACTATTTGTGAGTCAGTATAGACTTGTAGTTATGTGATTCTCCATTCCAATGCTATCTTGAGTCCAGTGATTAAAGCTTCATATTCAGCTATGTTGTCAGTGCATGGAAACATTAGCCTATATGACCAAGGAATGGTGTGTCCTTGAGGTGTAACAAAGAGTATGCCTGCCCTTGATCCGTGTTGAGTGTAAGAACCATCAAAGTATAATGACCATGGTTGTTTGGATTATGTAGTAAAGACATCAACATCTAGAAATTCAATGTGCATGGGATGCTCTACTTGTAATAGTGCTTCAGCTAGTTGATTAGTGATAACTTGTCCTTTATTGCTTTGCGATCAACATAATGGATGTCAAACTCACTTAAGATCATGACCCATTTTTCTAGCCTTCTTATCAATGTAGCTTTTATTAACAAATACTTGAGTGGATCAATCTTAGCAACAAGATTAATTGTATGAGTTAACATGTAGTATCAAAACTTTTGTGAATAAAAAACCACTGCTAGACAAGCTTTTTTGATGAAAGTGTAGTTAAGTTCATGACTTGTTAGCATTATGCTAATGTAATAAATGGCTTGTTCCTTCACTATAGAGTCTTCTTGTGCTAACAATGCACCCAAAGATACCTTTGTTTCAGCAATGTATAAGATAAGAGGTTTTTCCAAATTTGGTGGGACTAGAACTGGTGGATTCATTAGGTATTGTTTGATCTGTTGAAAGGTCATTTCAAAATTATCATCCCATTTGGAAGGAACATTCTTGTTCAAGAGATGTGTGAAAGGTAGACTCTTATCAGCCAATTTTGCAATAAATCTTTGTATAGATTGAAGGTGTCCTTGTAATGATGTTAACTGGTTGATATTCGTTGGTGGAGGCATCTCCATGACTGCTTGTACCTTGGTAGGATCTACTTCAATTCCCTTTTCTGACACCATGTACCCCAAGAGTCTTCTAGATGTTACCCCAAAAATACATTTCTTGGGGTTAAGGTGAACTTTGAACTTTTCCAACCTTGCAAATATTTTGGATAACACTTCAAAATGTCCTTCTCTTGTGTATGATTTGGCCAATATGTCATCTACATAATCTTCCATGAATGTGTGCATCATGTCATGAAAGATTGTAGTCATAGCTCTTTGATAAGTAGCCCCAACATTCTTTAGACTGAAAAGCATGACATTCCAACAGTAAGTCCCCCATGGACATGTGAAAGTTGTTTTGTCCTAGTCTTCAGGTGCAATCTTGATTTGGTTGTAACCATAAAAACAATCCCTTAGTGAATACATGGCATGGCCAACTGTCAAATCAACTATAGTATCTATGTTTGGAAGTGGAAAGTCATCCTTAGGACATGCCTTATTAAGATCTCTAAAATTGGAGAAAATGCAGATATGTCCATCTGGCTTGGCTATAGGAACAATGTTGGAGATCCATTATGCATAGTCAATTGATCTTATGAAACCCACATCAAGGAGTTTTATCAGTTCTTCTTTAACCAATAGTGCAACATGAGGATGCATCTTTCTGGGTTTTTGTTTCACAAGCTTAACTCCTGGTTTGATGGATAAGTGATGCATTATGAGATTGGGATCAAGATCTGGCATGTCTGCATAAGACTAAGAAATGTTGACGTAATTTTCTCTTAGGAACTTCATGAACTCTGACACTTCTTTATATGTCATTAATGCAGCTAATTGTAGAATCCTTAGTTTTTATGAAGTGTCAATATTCACCTCTTTGGTAGGCTCAATCAAGATAGGTGATCACTCATGATAATGCTCAGGGAGAGTGTCAAGTATCCCATCATCTAGTGCCTTAACAAGGTTTTCACCATCTAATATGCTATTTGTTTTATCTTTTGTTTGATCTAATACTACCAGATTCTGGTTTTCACCATTAGATCTTTCTTTTTGATTTTTGATTTTTGCAGCTAGGAGACTTAACACTCTCTTGATTAAAGAATTTATGCCAAAAATAACTGGTGGAAGAATCATTTGGGTCACTTGAAAAAATAAATTTTACAATAGATTCATCACTTAGAAACATCGATATCTCGATAGGTTAAGACAAATCCTAGTCAATGAGATTGGGATGGATTAAAGGTAGTAGGTCATCACATTGCATGAAATCGGCTATGGTTATGGTCATAACGAATTTTTCTATAGGGTCCAAGGTATGAGGTAGGTCAATGATGGTACTATCCTCATGATAGTCTTGTTTGCTAAGATCTAACTCAGTATCACTAGAACCATAGTTTCTTTGTGGTTCAGATTCTTGCAGTTGGGTCCTTGAACCTTCACCTTCGATTAGAGTAGGTGTATATTTGTGTATCACATCAACCATTTTGTGCCTCTAGATTCATCATTGTAGATAGTGTCCCATTCATACACATTTGAATCTAAATAAGAGTTATAATCCAAGAAATTTTGGATTGTTGTCAAACATACTTCCGTTGTTTGTGAACCTTCTCGTAAAGTAAGGACAGTATCATGCAATTTCTTAGACATTGTTTCTTTTGAATTAGGATCATTGCCTAGCCTTGCCTTGTCTTTTACATCAAGTCTAGTCGGCTGAATAGGCTCAAATTTTCCCTCCCTTCTTTTCTCGATAGGACCATTTCCATCATATCCCATTTTTTGCATGATTGAATACTCTTTATTGTATTTTTCGGTTAGTAGTTTGACATTTAGGACAGATTCATCTTCATCTTTATAGATCTAACTTAGAACTTCTCTATCCTTAGGATCTTCCATGGGGATCTTTCCTTTGACAAATCGTCCGTTGAATAATGTACTTGGATCTATTGGAGGTTGTGTCGATGTTGATGCTACAAAAATTTGTTATTGTGTGATGGAAGGTTGACCATGTGACCAAGGAGATATAGGTAAATTAGCAATACATTGAGAATATTCTCCAACCCCATTATCCTTGAACTATAGTTTCTTGTCAAAGCTTTTGGTCAACTCACTGATTTGTGCATTGACCTTGGGAGAAGTAATGGCAAGTACTTCTCGATTGTTGGGAACCAAAGTATCTTGTGTAGCTCTAATGTTTGCACATGTTTGACCATTGGTGTTATCAGCTGGTATTGTGATTTCCTGTATGTCATATGGAAACTTAATACATTGGTGGTACATGGATGGGACAACTTCCATATCATGAATCCAAGGATGACCCATTAATATTTTGTATAGAAGATCATAGTCTAACACTTGATAGAATGTATTCTTGATAACAGGTCCCACTCTGATCAACAACATGATTAATCCCTTGGATTCTCTTTCTTCATCATCGTAGGATTTAATGGTAATATTTCTTCTTGCATCAATAGAATCCTTAGAAAATCCTAAGGCTAGAACTAACTTCATTATACATATGTTCAAACCAGCCCCTCCATCTATTAGGATGCATCTAACACGAAACTTATGGATCATGACTTCGACATATAGCGATGAATTATGGGGATGAGTCATTGAAATGTCATCTTTTTCAGAGAATGAGAGGCATGTGGGAGAGGAAAAATTTCCCACCATGGCTTTAAATTGGTCGACATCTAGATCAGTGGATTCAGTTGTCTCAACAATAGCCTTTTCTAGAATTTCCTTGTGCGGTGGGGAAATTTTCAAAATTTCTAAGATAGAAATCTGAGCAAGTGTTTTATGAAGTTGATTGAACAAGTCATATTGATGTTGAGGAGGGGACACAGTGGTTTTTGAAGTCGTTCCCTTCAAGAAAACTTTAGCTTGTGCCCTTATGGTAACATTGACTTGTTGATATTCTAGCTTTTCCTTGACCTTTATGACATTAACCTGCTCGTTGTTAGTGTAGATATGGTTGATTATGACATTGTTGATGTGGTTCACACTTTTTCCTCTTGGATCATAAGATCCACCCTTTTGATATTTGGGCAAAGGGTTTCAAAATTCTTAGTGGTCTTTATTTGTTTGTTGGTGTCCTTCTATTGTGATGGTGCCATTTTCTATCAAATCTTGGACTTAATTCTTCAAGGCTTGACAGTTATTCCTTCTATTTCCCTTGCACTTATGAAACTATTACAAAAACAACAATATATGACTAAATAAACTACTAAAAATTGCATACAAATGACTAATTTTGGTCACGTGACCATTAGTAGTTTATTGCCGGTCATTTATAATGCGACCAAATTTATGACTAAACTATTTTAGTCATTTGTCTAGTCATTTATTTAGTCATTAATTTGGTCATTGATTTGGTCATTGATTTAGTCATTGATTTAGTCATTAATTTAGTCATTTATTGTTGTTATCTGGTCATTTATTTAGTCATGGTAGTGATTTATTTAGTCATATATTGAGTCATTAATTTAGTCATATATTTAGTCATTAATCTAGTCATTGATTTTTTTAACTGGTCATTTATTTAGTCATGGTAGTCATTTATTTAGTCATTACTTTAGTCATATATTTAATCACATATTTAATCATTAATTTAGTCATTACTTTAGTCATATATTTAATCATTATTTTAGTCATGGTAGTCATATATTTAGCCATTGTAGTCATATATTTAGTCATTGTAGTCATATATTTGGTCATTTTATTCATTTATTTTAGTCATAGTAGTCATTTATTTAGTCATGGTTTACTCATTTATCTGAGTGAATCAATGATTCAAATTATAAATCAAATCTAACTTAATTAATTCTCACAAATTTATGCATATAAACTTCAAATATCATAGATATTCAAATGTTTTTTTGTATTGGATTAACATTATAAAATATATATACAATCAACAAACAACTTTATGCATATAAAGCTCAAATATCATAGATATTCAAATGTTTTTTTTGTATTGCATGAGAAAAAAAGAATATACAAACAACAAACAACTGCATAACCAAAGGAATTATAGACAACATACAATTGCATAAACAAAGATCCAAGAAATACATCCTTCACTGCACTATTGGTTGCCATGGAAGACAAATCCAAGATACAATACAAATGCTACAAAAATTGAAAGGAGAAAAGACATGAAAATATATAGTAAATGTAGTTATATTATTTGTGGTGCATATATTGCCTGATTCAGAGCAGCCTTGCCCTCCCGTTCCAACCGAACAACCCTTGAGAGAAGATTGGAAGGATTTGAATGAGAAGGATGACAACTTCCTATCTAGAAATCTCACTGTTTATGGTCAAATGAAAGTAAAGAGTGCATGTTCACCTCTCCAATTTGATGAGCTACAACTTGAAAATAAGATTTTAGCGAGGGTTTTAGAATACGTTTATTAAAATGAAAATATGGTTATTAAAATGAAAATATAGCCAAGATCTAATAATGAGCACATTTAGATTTTTACAATATGGCATCCTTTACCTATTTCAACAGTTCTCTAAGATTTCCCATTATAGTGACTATGGTAGAACACTAATCTGCAATATGACTGTGAAGTTGCTCACTAATGGATTCAATGGTGATAAGACTAAAAGGTGTAGCATCAGCAACACTGCCACTTGATACAATTATATTTGATAAGGCACATTCAAAAGCTATCTAAATGTTTATTTGGGAGGAAATGCATGTGGACTTCTGATAAAATGAGAACAATGCCTTCAACTATCATTTCTCCATTATACAACTTTTCCCATGTGAAACAAAGAGCTTCTAACAACCACATTTTATCCTTTGTGATCCTCCATAGCTTGCAATGATACTATCTGATGACACATAATTCTTACAACTAGAACAAAAGACCGCTCAGGTCATATGATTTCAATGATATTCTATTTGTTCCTTCTTTGATGCATGTTGTAATCTACAATAGGTTAAAACAAACCAAGTTACAAATTGTAAAGAAAAAAAATGGATATGAACATAAAACAGTAAGGTACTAGGCATTTCAAGAATTATGCTAAGAATGAACACAAAATGACTACAAAGAATAAGACAATGCACCACTATGAAGAGTATGCAAAATGGACAGAAACTGCTCAGAGCTTTAGTTGCTAGGAGTGTTAGAAAATGAGATGAGCAAAAACAATTATTACAATGTAGCATCTTAAGATGTTAAAAGGAATCCACCCCAAGACCATTGTCACAACCATTGGCTCCTAGTATTTGAGCACTCGATCTGTTTGTAACCTTAATTGATATTCCTGTACCAAAAGACAAAGCTCATATAAGACTTTGGCATGTCCATATAAGAACAAAAAATAAAAAAAATATGTAACTCTGCATCTTCTCTTTCATGCCCACCATGTTATAGTTTCTCTATTTTTTTTTAGTTTTTACCTAAACCTCTATATAGTACAAATTACAAATAACCCTTTAAAATAAAATACAACAAACATTCAAGTGGCCTGAGAATTGAAAAAAATATATCAATTGGTGACTTCTTCCTATATTTTAGATTCTTTTTGCTTCCTTAAACTGAGCATCATATACAACAACAAACAACATCAGACAATAGAGTATGCACCATAAACATATAATCTTTTAATACAGTAGATATTCATAGGGTTTTTCAATATATTCACAAGAAAAATATTAAAATCAACTTTGTACAACACAATTGCATGTATCACAACCATTGAGCAGGGAGATAATGAAGCATTCTCCAACTCTTATTATAACAAGAGATCATAACCTACCAATTCCTCTAGCAGCTATAAATGCAAGGCCATGCCCAACAAAATTTTGCCTCAAAATTCCCTGGCATTACAGAAGCATTGTTAAGTAACATACAAAAACAACAGGTTGAAAGTTCATATCTCTAAGAAGAAATCAATATAAGAAAATTTGTCATGACATATAATGCATGAGTGTGAATAATCAACACTAGATTACCTCACCACCAAATATCCCAGGACAAGCTCTCCTATTGACTATAGTTGCTACCGTCACATCATTAAGTGAGAAAATGAATGCATCTGGCTGTAGTGATCATTACACAAATTTAGTTTCAAAAAACAAGCATAACAACCTAAACTGAATCCACAAAATGTCCAACTTAAGATCAACTTGTTGTTAGAACATAAATAAAGGTTACCTGACAAATAATTTCTCCATTGAAAGTGGCTAGGTCAATCTAGAAAAGTTTCCACAAATTAGAAATTAAATGTTATTCATTGCTAATAGAATTCAACTCAGATCTAAGAAAAAATAAGCATTGCACTACCTACTCTGGGGAGAACAAGTATAGATGCAGGTAGGTTAAGATCACATACCAGAATAATTCTAGAAAGAGATTGTGCTACCACTCCAACAAAGCCATCCTGGGATCCCACATTAATGAATTCTATATTTGCAACAACACTCTTTCCAAAAACCCATTGCCACATGCCACCACCATTCTCAGGAGGTAAGAAATTTTCCATCTAAATGGATCCAGACATATAGCACATTGTACCTGCATTGTATCTTGTTTCAATCCTTAAATAGAAGGATAACCTATATTCTCTACTGAAGCATCCAAAAAGAAAGAAAAATGTGTTCAATTCTTAAACCTCAACACAATATAAATAAGTAATTTTGCAACATAGGAGAAAAGAGACAAAAGACAAAATTATTAGAGCTTGAAACTGCACGAAAATAGAAAAACTAGAGTAATAGTTTTCTAGCATTGGTATCTAATAAAGCTCAAAGCAAGACATCCTAGGGTTGAGCCAAACCCCATCAACCCTTGAATCAAAGGAATCGGGAAAAGAAGATGGAAGGTTTTTCAAGACACTGACAGTGACAAGGATCTCCACTTAATGAAAATGTCTATAGTGAAAGGAAAGTAAAAGAAGTCCAAAATTACAATAAAATAATGGCATTGGTTCTGAAACAATACTAGCCTTGGTTAGAACTTTCTCCTATGGTTTCAACATTATCTGCATAACAAAGGTACCCCTTTTAATATGGCTAGCATAAAACAAGAAACTCATGTGAATTACAAGAGAAATACATAGATAATAGAATGCTACCAAGTTTAGACCTGCACTATTTGATAAACTTGATCAATTGGAATGACTGTTAGTCAATAGCATGAGAGTAGGGTGAATAAATGGGATGATTACAACAAAGCTAAGGTGACAAACTTTAGGAATCTACAATAGATATGCACAAAATGAATTTGGTGGAAAGGATTTAAAAACTTTCAAGTGAATACAATTCACAAGTGTAAAGCCAAATTCCAGAACCTTTTCCAACATCCTCCCTGCCTGTGCCAAAATGGGAGCTTTGAAACAAGATATGAATATCCATCAATGCATAGACAATACACGATAGTACATGTATAAGAAATGTGGTCTATGGATTGCAATATTTTAGGATATGCACAAAATGGATTTGTTGAAAAGGCTTTAGAAACTTTCAAGAAAATGCAATTGGTAGGTGTAAAGCCAAATTCCACAACCTTTGCCAACATCCTCCCTGCCTGTGCCAAAATGGGAGCTTTGGGACATGCTATGAACATGCACCAAAGCATAATGGTAGGGTAATTTTTATCAGATGTTATAGTTGGATATGCTCTAGTAGACATATAAGCAAGATGTGGAATAGTAGAAAAAACACCTGAATTGTTTGACAGAATGCCTCAAAGAGATGTCATCTCATGGAATGAAATGATTGATTGTAGAATGTGCACAAAATGGATTTTGCAAGGAACCTCTCAAAATATTTGAATTAATGAAGCACTCTGGAACACATCCTAACATTGTAAGCTTTGCTTGGGTTCTAGGTGCATGCATTCATGCAAGTTTAGTGGATTAGGACTGCACATACTTCACACATCAATAACCCTTATTGCATTACAATTTACATATATAGTTTATCATTAGGTTTGCATGGTTGACCTTTGAGCCCATGTTGGCTATATTGAGGACACCCTAAACATTATTACATAAAATTGTGAACATGGAGGTAAGCACTTTGTGAGTTTTGATGATGTACAGTTCTTTGCATATGACTGTGAAGAGTTTACATTGTTATTCAAGCTGCATCTTCATATTTCCAAAATTTCATAGAAGGAAAAAGGATGAGGAAAAGAAGAAATGTTAATTGACTAAATTGAAAGGAAAAGTTGCAGGAAGTAACAAGTAACAACTTGTGAGTATAAAACAAGAATTAAAATAAATACAATCCTATGGCTTACAAGTGAAGCAAAAAATGCCCCATCTTATTTAGTTCCTATGTTTATTTCTTATTTGTTTTTGCTTCTCCTTCCAACGAACTTTGTCTAAAGTAGTCAATTAATGATGAAGGATATTTTTCTCAACTATAATGCAACATTTCTTAGCAGTATTTGAACTTCTTACTCAAAAATAACATATTTCTTTGATCATGTTGTAAATTGCTCATCCTCGTTCAAAAAATCATGCTTTTCTCTTAATGCTTGATCTTATCCAGTGCCCATTTTTATTTCTTCCCATTGTTTTTGCTTCTCCTTCCAGTGAATCTTGTCTAAAATAGTCAACTAGTGACTGATAGGACTATTTTTCTCATCTATAATGGTAAAGTTTTTAAGCAGTATTTGAACCTCTTACTTGAAGATAACAAATTTATTTGATCATGTTCATTTTTTTTTCCTAATTAAAAAAATTAAGTTCTTTTACTTTAGTATGGATATTAGAAATCCACACTAGATAGTAATATTTCCATGTTAATAGACAATGTATACACTGCTCAAACATTATCTATCCCTCAAATACATAGAAAATTATGCAGAATATGCACAGTCCCTTCAATATTTATGCACTGAATATGAAATAGATGTAGGAAGTAGTCTGAGGAAATAGATGTAGGGAGTAGTCTGAGCTAAATCTTGGAAATCCTTCTAAAATAATTTTCTCTCCATACATATATGTAATTTTTGTATGGAGTTTTCTAATTTTTCCACTAGGATTTCACAGGTTCTTGTATTCCTATGGCTCAATCTTACAAGGGTGTAGTAGCAACAACTTCAATGTAGCCAACAAGGGAGGTCCTTTTGCAATTTTTGACATCATCATGCTTGAATTATGGTAGCACAACATCCTACTAATTTCTTAAATGGATACAATAAACAGTAAAAAAAAGATCCCTAAATTTGAGATTCCACTAAAAGTAGAAGGAAAAAAGAGATTTTATTAATGCCTATGACTAACCAAAATAGGTCCTTGGGACTTGAAAGTACAATAGCTTATGATAGCGAGTAGATGTATAAAGAGGAACTCCAAGAGTTAAAAATTTAACTTCTATAGATGTAGGGAGTAGTCTGAGCTAAATCTTGGAAATCCTTCTAAAATAATTTTCTCTCCGTACATATATGTAATTTTTGTATAGAGTTTTCTAATTTTTCCACTAGGATTTCACAGGTTCTTGTATTCCTATGGCTCAGTCTTACAAGGGTGTAGTAGCAACAAATTCAGTGTATCCAATAGGGGAGGTCCTTTTTTGACATCATCATGCTTGACTTATGGTAGCCCAACATCCTACTAAGTTCTTAAATGGATGCAATCAATAGTAAAAAAAAGATCCCTAAATTTGAGATTCCACTGAAAGTAGAAGGAAAGAAGAGATTATATTAATGCCTATGACTAACCAAAATAGGTCCTTAGGACTTAAAGGTACAACAACCTATGATAGCAAGTAAATGTATAAAGAGGAACTCCAAGAGTTAAAAATTTAACTTCTATTTAAAACAATGATGATGATGACCATTTTTAATGCCCTTTCAGTCAAAATTGCTTTGCAGGACCTATTAGAATATAAAAAAATTAATTTAGTTCTTTCCTTGATTCTTAAGTCATTCTTCCTTTTGTCAAAGTTCATATTGAGTTTCTCTATATTGGTTATCCTTATATATCATGTTATTTATGACTTCACTTTCAATGGGAAACAGACCAACTGCCATGAGAGGGGGCAGTGTAATGTACATTGCTTTTGATTTTGAAGTTGCAAGTAATGAATTTCTCTTGATTTTGCCGAATGTTGTTCCATGTTTAACAATATGTGCTCCCTTCCCAAACTTTAGAACCTTGGACCAGTAAAAAATGATAGAACCAGGTGATAGGAATACAAGCAACCATGTATTATATCTTTGATTTTGTCTCTATATGGGTGGGTTCATTTTTCTGATTTATATGATTAGGTAGCATAAGTCTGTCAAGTACAAAGAGAATTAAAGTCCATACAAGATGAGTGGCCAAACCAAAGTCATAGGATCTTACTGGCTATCTGAAGTTATGCAAAAAAAAATAAAAGAGAAAATGAACCAACTAAATTGTAGTTTTAGCAAGAACCAAAAAATTAGGGATTGGCCTTATTCCTTTTGTTGATAAGTGAATTGTTAATATCTCATGAAACAAGGATTTTTTCAGGTCCCAGAAATTGATAGGCAAACCCCCATGAAGTTCTTCATCACCTTGTAAAAGATCTTGTTTGTTCTCATCATTTTCTCAATCTTCTCCTATTGCTACTTAACCATTTTGATAAGTTTAGTCACAACATGAGAGCCATTTACATTACCTCTACCAGAAAACAAATTCTCGAACACAAAAGAATATTTTATTCAAAGAGACTAGGATATATTGGGATTAATAAAAAATCTCATTATTCAAGTTATAGTTTAGAAAGAGAATTAGCAACAAGATAAGCAATGACTTAGGCAAACCATATGTCCCAATCCTGGGCTAGATTGCATTTGGCATGCTCCTTCAGCTTCTTGCATGCATTGATTGAAACTAGGTAGGGCACATTGTGCCATGCTCAAAGGAATTGATGTATGTGCATTCTAAATTTCCCCTCATATTAGACATGCAGGCCAACTACAAGGAAGATGCAATAAAGCAATGTGATGTAAAGGTGGACAATCCCAACTTGGATGTGCATCTTTCATTATTTTTAACTGATAATGTAGGGAAAAAGTATCATACACATGACTAACATAGCATAGTTAGTCGGAGTGGCATTACAGTTGCTTGTGGTTCTATTAAACCAAGTCATTTTGTTATTGCTTTGTGACAAGTTGCCAATGAATCAAGGAGGCTATTTAAATCTATAGAACCTACCATGTTCAAGTGTTACAGTTGTGACAGGTTTCCAATGGAATCAGGAAGGTTATTTAAATGTTCACACCCTTCTATGTTCATGGTTACAGCTGTGACAGGTTGCCAATGGAATCAAGGAGGTTATTTAAACCATGCCAATATTTTAGTTTTGAATGTTGTAGCTGCCATAGATTGTCAATAGAATCAAGGAGGTTATTTAAACCTTTAAAACTTCCTATTATATTCAAGTGTTGTAGCTATGAGAGGTTGACAATGGGATTGGGGACGTTATTTAAACCTCTACAACTTTCTATTTTCAAGTGTTGCAAATGTGACAGGTTACCAATGGAATCAGGAAGGTTATTTAAACCTCTACAGTCTTCTATGTTCAAGTGTTGCAGCTATGACAAGTTGGCAATAGAATCAGGGGGATTATTTAAAATTTTACACATTTCTATGTTCAAGTGCTACAACTGTGACAGGTTGCCAATGGAATGAGGGAGGTTATTTAAATCTATAGACCCTACCATTTTCAAGTGTTGCAGTTGTGACAGGTTGCCAATGGAATCAGGAAGGTTATTTAAATGTTCACACCCTTCTATGTTCAAGGTTGTAGCTGTGACAGGTTGCCAATGGAATCAAGGAGGTTATTTAAACCATGACAATATTTTAGTTTCGAATGTTGTGGCTACAATAGATTGTCAATAGTATCAAGGAGGTTATTTAAACCTTTGAAACTTCCTATTATGTTCAAGTGCTACATTTGTGATAGGTTGACAATGGAATCAGGGAGGTTATTTAAACCTCTACAACTTACTATTTTCAAGTACTACAGATGTGGCAAGTTGCCAGTGGAATAAGGAAGGTTATTTAAACCTCTACAATCTTCTATGATCAAGTGTTGCAGCTATGATAGGCTGCCAATAGCATCAAGGAGGTTATCTAAAATTTTACACCCTTCTATGCTCAAGTGTTGCAGATGTGACAACTTTCCAATGGAATCAAGGAGCTTCTCTAAACCTCCACACTCTATTATAGTCAAGTGTTGCAGCTATGACAGGCTGTCAATGGAATCAATTTCAGATTGGGTTCTAGGTGCCAAATTGGGAGCCTTGGAAGAGGGTATGGACATCCATCAAAGCATAAAGGATAGAGGAATTTTTTTAGATATTGTAGTTGTAATTGCTCTTGTAGACATGTATGCTAAACGTGGGATCATAGACAAGGCACTTGAAGTGTTCGACAAAATTCCTCAAGAAATGTGGTCTCATGGACTACAATAATTGTAGGATATACACAAATTAGATCTGTTGAAAAGGCTTTAGAAACTTTCAAGAAAATGCAATTAATACGTTTAAAGCTAGACTCCGCAACCTTTGCCAGCATATATAATGAAGAAGCATAAACTGAATGCAAAGCTTGTAGGTCTGGAAAATGGTTTGTCAGAGATTTTCTCCTAGGATGAATGCATTTACCCAAAACTAACCACACCTTTAGATACCTTTTTGGCTTAGTTAAAATATATGTCAAAGTGGGGTATAGGTTCTTTGGACCAAATGATTCAAAATTGACTGTCTGAGTCAGAATTATGCCTCTTTAGGCCTTGGTTACCACATGGGTCTTTAGTTTCTTCTATCTACAAACCAAAACTCTCATAACCAATACTTGGATCACTCTTTATTTGGTCTGCACAAGCTTATTATTCCATGTAAATTCCACTTCTAAAGGTATTTTTATAAACCCTAGACTCTAACCTCCATCTTTACTCATAAAACCCTATTTTTAGAATAGGGCAATGATTATTCACCACACTAAACTCATCCTCTTGATCTGTAACCTTTGAAATATGAGAATAGATACTATAAAAGGTAAACTCACCAAAAATTGAGAGCTTTCACCAGATAAAATAGAAGGAATACAATTTCATCAACATAATGGTCACATGTATAAAGGGCCCTTACTTCCTCAGAGTAGTTGATTATTCATGGCATTGCAAGGATACGAATAATCAATTCCAAATCCTTAGAGATTCTTTGAGGAGGTTGGGACAGAGAATGTGTGCAAGTAGTGAGAGATGTGGCCTATGTGTAGATATTTGTAGGGAATTTGATTGAGGCTGCCACATGAATGTCTTGATCAAAACCTCTAAAATTGTTTAATTGGATGCCAATATCTTCAACAAAAACTCAAACTGTTTAATTTTGTGTCTATTTTTCACTTCACAAATATCCTAATTTGGCATCATGTATCTCTTCAAATATATTCCTTAGTTAGGATCTTGTACCTCCATGGTTGGATGTCTTCATGTTGGATCCTTTGCCCCCTTGTCAAAACATGTTCCTCACTATAACTAGGCATAGAAATTTCATTTATCTTTCTACTAGCTTTTATTTTAAATTTCAATGTTTTACAAAAGGAATGTTAAAAATTTACACATTTAAGTGTAATTCATCTAATGTCCTCTTGTTTTAAACTTCACACCTTTTGTGAACCCTCTACATACCCACCTGTGCCAAATTGGGAGCCTTGGAACAGGGTATGGACATCCATCAAAGCATTAAGGATAGAGTAATTTTGTTAGATATTGTAGTTGCAACTTCTCTTGTAGACATGTATGCTAAATGTGGGATCATAGACAAGGCACTTGAAGTGTTCGAAAAAATGCCTCAAAGAAATTAGATCTATTGAAAAGGCTTTAGAAACTTTCAAGCAAATCCAAGATGTGGAATCATAGAGGAATTAAAAAGATACCTAGATGTTATAGTTGGATATACACAAATTAGATTGATGAAAGATAGAGGAATTAAAATGATACCTGGATGTTATAGTTGGATATGCTCTAGTAGACATATAAGCAAGATGTGGAATCATAGACAAAACACCTAAATTGTTTGACAGAATGCCTCAAAGAGATGTCATCTCATGGAATGAAATGATTGATTGCAGAATGTGCACAAAATTGATTTTGCAAGGAACCTCTCAAAATATTTGAATTAATGAATCACTCTGGAACACATCCTAACATTGTAAGCTTTGCTTGGGTTCTAGGTGCATGCAATCATGCAGGTTTAGTGGATGAGGGCTGCACATACTTCACATGTCAGTAACCCTTATTGCATTACAATTTACATATATAGTTGATCATTAGGTGTGCATGGTTGACCTTCGTGACCTTTGAGGCATTTATTCAAATAGTTCATTTCCTTGTATATGCTACCAAATTTTTCATACATGTCTACCAAAGCATTTTATCAAACAATTCACTGCCATGCTCATATGGCGAAAAGCCTAAAACAAGTGCTTTCAAACAAGCTATGGATTCCAACATTGTAAGCACTCTGGAACACATCCTAACATTGTAAGCCTAAGATTTGTACTTTTATAGATAATCTCAGTACATTAATAATATATTTATATATATGCAATTATATGTTAAAATAATTCATACTTGATCTATTCTTGTGTACCACCAGAAGTTGCATTTGATATGGCCCATGCTACTTCTTTCGTAATATCAAACTCAACAGTTTGAAGGAGCTAAACAAGTGGAGGAATGATGTTTGCATCAATCACAACCTGGAAACCAAAATATCCATTAACAAATAGCAAACCTTAAAATAATTTAGTTTCACACCATTCAACAAATATGCTTCTCTAGTCAAGATAACAAATAGAAAGACCTGAATTTATTCTTTGTTTCATGTGGTTATGATTGAAATGGTCCAAGAAGCTTCCTTGATGCTCTTCTTGTGATTATGGGTTAGGAGAGCTAATAGGCAAGGAAGTGCTTGATTGTTGATTATGTACTAAAATTAAATGAAACACCATAACATAAGTCAATGAAATAGTACAATGACAACATCATACACTTGCAAAAAAAACAATGAATTATTGATGTGAAAATCTAAAGAAAATATCAATATAAACTTATACCTAAGTCTACAAATCATCACCAGTTACAATATTGCCCACTATTCGGAGAGATAATATAAGGATAGATGGAGAGTGATGCAAGGACAAAGGTTAGAAAAAAATGTACTCACTTTTCTCTAGACAAAAAATCAATCTACAAACTGAAGCCTTCATTGAGACAACCAACTTTCAATGCAATCTCACTTTTCCAAGGCACTTTTCCTTTACAAAACCTTGATTCAAAGAACTCCAACTGAGAATAAGGCATAAATTTTTTGTATAATCCTCAAAACCATGTTAAGAAACAACAAAATAACTAACTCAAACCATTTCCCAACTTAAACAACTCAAACTTGAGAGCTTACATAATATACTATCTCAAATCAGCAATTTAGACAAATTAGGCCACATAACCAAGCAACATCAAGTTCCCAAGCCCTTTACTCCATCCCAAGGCTACAAAAAAATGTATATATGTCTACAAAGTATGATTAAACTATCTCCTAAACTTGATTCAAGGTATTTCAGTAAACACCTACTCAAAAACCCTTTATTTCCACTTCCAAAATATGACTGTCATAAGTCAGTCAAGCAAGATTAGCATATAAATAATCACAAAACTTTTTAATTCATCAAACCTTCTCTTGAGAGGACTCAATACAACCTCTTGAAATACTGTCACCCAAGTGGAATGTCAATTACTCCATCAAAACACAAAGAATTCACTGATCTCTGTCAATTAAAGGTTGTCATGAGATTGTCATAACAGGACAGTCAATATACCAATGGTCTCAAACTTATGAACTTACCAAAACCAGTCAAGAAAAGTCTCACAAAACTCCTAAACACCTTTTAAAAGCACTATTATTCAAGGAGAATCTCTTTTGCATTATCAAAACATAAAAACCTACTGATCGCTGCCCATTTTTAGAATTTCAAGTAAAATACAGACCTAGGGCTTCCTTAAAATTGTCCAAAACCAAACATTCAAGGCTTGCAACCTTGAAATATTTTAAAGTAAAATTTAACCCTTCTACTCACCAAATTTCATGAATTTCCAACAGTGCAGAATGGCGAAATTGAATTTCAAAGGCACATTGTATACCCTAGTTTAGGGTTTTGCCTGTTTGGAGAAAATTGGTAATAACTTTCTCTATTTACAATGGATTTAAATGAAACAAAATGCATAATAATCTAGATTCATAGGGCCTTCATTTCAAATGGATTAGGAGAGGATTTGACTAGCATTAATGGCCGTACAATGGCCTGCAACACAGAAAATATATGAAAATGTTAGAAAAATAGGGTGTTTTATTGAATTTCTTCCTCATACAACTGTCCCCAACCTTCCTTGAAGATTGTGAGGCCTCAACATGCCTTTTTAAACTTGAACCATCACCTAAATCTAACTTTTCAACTACCTACCCTTTCATCTTCCACAAAATGTTTCATTTTTTCACTTTTCCAATTTTGCATTGACAACTTTTGTCAATTGCAACTTCTACTTTACATGCTTAATGAAAATGGAATTGGGGTGGTTATTTAAACCTCTACAACTTTCTATTTTCAAGTGTTGTAGATGTGATAGGTTGCCAATGGAATCAGCAAGGTTATTTAAACCTCTATAGTGTTCTATGTTCAAGTGTTGCAGTTGTGGCAGGTTGCCAATGGAATCAGGAAGGTTATTCAAACCTCTACAGTCTTCTATGTTCAAGTGTTGCAGCTGTGATAGGTTTCCAATAGAATCAGGGGGGTTATTTAAAATTTTACACATTTCTATGTTCAAGTGCTATAGCTCTGATAGGCTGCCAATGGAATGAGGGAGGTTATTTAAATCTATAAACCCTACCATGTTCAAGTGTTGTAGTTGTGACAGGTTGCCAATGGAATCAGGAAGGTTATTTAAACATTTTCACCCTTCTATGTTCAAAGTTACAGCTATGACAGGTTGCCAATGGAAACAAGGAGGTTATTTAAACCATGACAATACTTTAGTTTTGAATGCTGCAGCTGCAATAGATTGTCAATAGAATCAAGGAGGTTATTTAAACCTTTGAAACTTCCTATTATCTTCAAGTGTTACATTTGTGATAGGTTGATAATGGAATCAGGGAGATTATTTAAACCTCTACAACTTACTATTTTCAAGTACTTCAGATGTGATAGGTTGCTAGTGGATTAAGGAAGGCTATTTAAACCTCTACAATCTTCTATGATCAAATTTTGCGGCTGCAACAGGTTGCCAATAGAGTCAGGTAGGTTATTTAAACTTTTACACCCTTCTATGCTTAAGTGCTACAGTTGTGACAACTAGCCAATGGAATCAGGGAGCTTATTTAAACCTCCACACTCTATTATATTCAAGTGTTGCAGCTATGATAGGTTTTCAATGGAATCAATTTTAGATTGGGTTCTAGGTGCCAAATTGGGAGCCTTGGAATAGGGAATGACATCCATCAAAGCATAAAGGATAGAGGATTTTTTTTCAGATATTGTAGTTGCAACTACTCTTGTAGACATGTATTCTAAATGTGGGATCATAGACAAGGATCTTGAAGTGTTCAACAAAATGCCTCAAAGAAATGTGATCTCATGGAATGCAATAATTGCAGGATATACACAAATTAGATCTATTGAAAAGGATTTAGAAACTTTCAAGAAAATGCAATTTGTAGGTTTAAAGCCAGACTCTGCAACCTTTGCCAACATCCTCTCTACTTGTTCCAAAATGGAAGCTTTGGAATAGGGTATGGACATCCATCAAAGCATAATAGAAGGGGGATTTTCATCTAATATTATAGTTGGAAATGCTTTGGTTGACATGTATGCAAAATGTGGAAGCATAGAGAAAGCATGTGAATTTTTTGAAAGAATGCATCGAAGATATTGCTAGCAATGACTCACTCTAAAAATAATCGATGGATAGTCTGATTGATTTTACATTCATAAATTGGATATTTGTTTTGTTGTTGTTTATCTCTTTCATTTTCTAGCACAACCAAAGCTTGTTCATTGAAAGACTACAAAACATGTGTTGCAATATGTCAAAGGTACTCTTGACTATGGCATTATCTATCAAAGAACATCAGGTTTTAGGTTGAAAATCTATATGGGCTTTGACTGCACCACATCATTTGATACTTAAAGATTAAGTACTAGCTACATTCTCTCTTTAGGTTTAGTGGTCATTTCCTAGCAAAGTAAGCTTCAATGCATTGTAGCTTTATCTTCCAATGAATCCAAACCCAAATAAGTTTTCAATCCCTATTGTAAAGTAAAGTCACTATGTTGAATTTTGTGTGATCTCCAACTTCCTCAAACACTCCACCTTTCTGTGACAATCAAAGTGTTTGAAGTTGATGAAGAAATTAGTTTATCATGCTCACACCAAGTACATTGGATATATTGCTACCTTTGAAATTTGGTTGATATTGGAGACACTTCTCTCTTCTACTACACATCTCCAGAGCAATCTTCTGATCTAATGACCAAATCTCTTATTTTTATTCTGTTTGTTAAATTTCAAAATAAACTTGGGGTTGTTTCTAGTTCAGTTATCAAGGAGGGTATTAGATATAATATAGTCCTTAGAAATATATGTTAACATTGGCAGTTATTACTTTTGATTATGTAATGACACAAAGTAATTATATCTAGTTAAGGTAAGTTGCATAATGTAAGTTACAATGATCAATGTAACTTCCCCATACATTAATAGTTTCACCCTACACAATTGGAGAGTGTGCTACAGAGTTGTCTACTTAGAAAGCCACATACATTCTCCTACTCAATTGGTAGTTGTTACTTGGGTCTGTGACTCTGTATCAATAAATTACCCTTTTGGTCCATACCAGAGTACTAGTTTATTTATTATTTAATGCTAATGTTGCATCTTAATAACCATATATTTGTCTGAAAAACATGTTTTCCACACACCTTAATATACAGAATCCAGCTACCTAATTTTTTGATATACATCATTTTAATTTTTAACAAAAAAAAGTTATTTATCATGGTTGTTTATTGTGGTTTTGTTGAATAATGTACTTCAAAATTGGCCGCAAATAAAAATAAATAAATAAGGAAAATTTATTAAGAACTTACTAGAAATGAATTTAATTGAGTATTGAGGAAAGGTACTTGAGTAAATATGGGTTCCTCATCATTGACCTCCTTCACAGTAGGGATGCAACCACTATAAAGATACTCATTGAATATCATACCCGCAGTGTATAGTTTACAAGGAAAAAACCCACTGATGAAATCATAGAAAATACACATTTCAAATTTGATAGAATTTCTAGCAATCAATTGCTAATAATTCTCCACTAAAAATTTCAAAAACCTTTATATGATCTTTAGCATGCTAAAAAATTGTTGTGATCTCTTTACAATAGATCTTGAAAAAAGAAGCCAACTGAGTAGAGTTAGCAGCATTCTTCAGAAATCATAAGAATTTGTTTAGTACACTAGCCATTTTGATGTCTTCTTGTAGTCTGAAACATTATTTTGTATCATTGTTACATTGGTCTTGAGAGTGGTAGCTTAATATAGCTCCATAATACAAAATCTGGTTTACCTATGTAGTGTAACAGTGACATAGGCATATTTTTCTTTGAAAGAACCAAAGGGTGACCACACAATTGAAGTGTATAACCACATATATTTTTGTAATATCAAGGATACTTTTTGAATCTTCCATGCATTCCTAATCTAAAAGGAAAGGTCTTTTTCCTAATCTGTATGCAGACATGCTTTTAACATTGTCAAAAAGAGAAAAACTTCCCTAATGATGCAAAGGCATGGCCAAGTAGTTCTAACTCTCCACATGAGAGAACAGAGATGTTGAAGAGCATATCAAGTCAATGAGAACATAAGTGTAATGTGTTTTAATTTTATTTTGTAGGATTCCTCTGTTTCTCTACAGATGTGTGATAAATTCTTAGTTCAATGATGCATAACAACTTTTGAAAAAAGAAAGTTGTGTCACAGTCTGCTTTCAATCTAACAAGCAAAAATGAAAGCTTAGCCTCTTGGAATGAAAATGCTTGTTCACAAAACAAATGAATAAGAATGAGGTAGTTAAGGTGTTTAGAGTAATTTAGAGGTCACTTTTAGGGTTCCCTTGGGCGTGGGTCAAAGTCAAACTCCATAAAATATTAAAAAAATGCTCAAAAAAACACTTTTTGGATGCTTTGCTTGACATGTATGCAAAATGTGGAAGCATAGAGAAAGCATGTGAAGTTTTTAATAGAATTCCTCAAAGAGATGTCATCTCTTGGACTACAATTATTGTTGGATATGCACAAAATGGATGTTGAAAACGCTTTAGAAACTTTCAAGCGAATGCAATTGGCAGGTATAAAGCCAAATTCCACAACCTTTGCCAGCATCTTTCCTGCTTGTGCCAAAATGGGGGCTTTGGAATAGGGTATGAACATCCATCAAACCATAAAGAATAGAGGAATTTTGTTAGATGTAGTTACAACTACCCTAGTAGACATGTATGTAAAATGTGGAAGCATAGACAAGGCATGTGAACTATTTGATAGAATCCCTAAAAGAGATACCATCTCATGGAATATGATGATTGTAGGATATGCACAAAATGGATTTGTTGAAAAGGCTTTAGAAATTTTCAAGCAAATGCAATTAGCAAGTCTGAAGCCAAATTCCACAACCTATGCTAGCATCCTCCCTACCTGTTCCAAAATGGGAGCTTTGGAGTAGGGTATGAACATGCTGCAAGGGAGAATGATATTCACCTTAACAACACAATCCGAGTTAGATAAATCATCAAGCAAGGTCACAAAACTTTGACTCAACAACTTTCCACTATAACCCTTCCTTCAACCTAGTAGGTCTGCAGATCTGTTTTTGCCAACTTTTCTCACAATTTCTCTTAACAACTACAAGGACTCTTGACAATTTTGAATACCCCTTTGGGCCAAATTTAACATGTTCCAAACTCAACTAGGGTTTCTTCAGAGCAAAACACCCTAAAGCTTGATTCCATGCTCTCCCTAAAGACCAATTAGGTCTATTTTGCAAAGAAAGACCTCTCAAATCTCACAAGAAATTTTCAAAACCCACTTAGATCTTCTAGACTATCAATAAAAAGACATATTCATCAGGTTTTAAGTCTCCAAGTCCTCTCTATAACGCTAAACTAGCAAACCCTTAATTTCCTTCAATTTAGCTAGGGTTTTTTCAAACTCTAGGTTCCACAACTCATACAACCTTGAAAATTCCACCAACACACTTTAAAATATCTACACACACTTAAAATATCATCTCATAGTCTCCACTCACTGTATTTCTTCAAACTCCCACTCAAAACCTCATATTTCATGCACTAAATCACTGTTTTCTTCAGGATAGTCATAGTCTTCCCCCTTCAAACCTTCACACAATGAAAATCCTCCACTCTACCATCCTATTTCCATATACCTATGCCCATTCCATAGAGTTACAGGTGTGACAGTATGTGGAATGGGCTCATTTCATGTTTAGGGCTTCAAAACTTGTGAAATACTCCTACTAGCCCGTCATGAAAAGATTGCTCTGAAAACAACACTAATTCAATGCCTTGCCCTCAAAATAGATTCAAAACAATTTTAAGACAAATATTCAACAATTTCCAAAGTTTTGTGAACAAAATCCTTTTGTGCAGTCACGTAACAGTGACTGAAAGTTTAGTTTTCAATGTAAAAATATAGAAATTCAAATGAAATAGGGGTATATTTTATTGATTCTCCTTCTTAGAAGTTTCAAAAACCATACCAAATGATGGTTACATGATTTTATACATTTATATCATGAAACTCCCTCCAAAAACTAACACTTTACAACTTCCCCTTGACTATTGAACTTCCTGAATTTTGCAATTTTGCAATTACAATCTTGACAACTTTGTTAATTTTGGCAACTTTACACTTTTTACCCCTAAACCTTCTAAACATCACTAGAATGACTTCAAAACATTATTTAATGGTCAAACATGACCTTATCTACCATAACCTAGAACTTGACTCACTAAACCCATAATAAGCCTTATTTACATATCTTGCTCTTGCAAGCATGATTGACAACATTATCACATTGCTTTACAAAAATGAGTACTAGATACAATTCTAATGGTCTTTTTAGACCTTATTGACTCATTGCATGACCTCCTTAAACTCGTAGAAAACCTATATCAAACCAAACTTAAGCAAATTCAGATGTCCGTTGGTTAGTGCTCCCGCACCAAAACATCCATCAGAGCAAAATGGATGGGGGATTTTTGTCTGATATTAAGGTTGGAAGTACTCTGTTAGACATGTATGCAAAATGTGGAAACGTACACAAGGCACGTGAACTCTTTGATGGAATGCCTCAAAGAAATTTCATCTCATGGAATGCAATAATTGCAAGATATGCACAAAATGGATTTTGCAAGGATGCTCTCAAAATATCTGAATTAATGAAGCACTTTGAAACATATCCTAACATTGTAAGCTTTGTTTGTATTCTTTGTGCATGCAGCCATGGAGGTTTAGTGGAAGAGGGCTGTACATACTTCAATCACATGAGTAATGGTGTACGAGCACCTGGTAAGTTCATGCATCAATGAGGCAACTTTAGATTTTTAGAAAACTATCAAAACCCTGGATTAGGGTAAATAGTGACATAAAATTTTGTGTTTCTCTCAACTTGACCATTAAAAAATTATATTTCTTGGTGAAAAGAGTCCTCACAGCATGTACTTTCATGTTTTGAAGTTTCATACCATAAGGTGAAGGCTAGTATGTGAGAGGTGAAAGTTTAGGACTAAAAATCTATGTACAGTCCAGAAAATAGAGTTTCAAGGTGGTTATCATCTAGGGTTGGTTCAAATACTTGGGGAGAAGGACTTTTGATGGTTAAATAAGCATATTCAGGTCCAAATCAATATGTTTGAAGGTTTGGTAAAGAGTATTCAATATTAGAGCTTGTAGAATCAATAAGCCCTAGTGCTTGACTAGCCTAATTAGGCCTAAATTCTAGTGGGGACAGTCATTTTTGGAGTTTATTTTCCAAAGAAACCAATGTTTTTTTTCATATATGTTTTAGAACCCCTTTAAGGGAATCCATAAAACTGATCACAATCTAAAAAGGAGTCCTACACCTTGAGATATCTCTGACAGTTCCATAAGGCACATGGCTACAATGAATGTAAGCAGTCAATGAAAAAATGTTAGCCAAAACAAGAAACCTAAGTTCCTAGAGTATAAGGTGAGTTTAGTCATGTTATTTCAAGCCTAGTAGAGCTATCCCAAGTTTTAAATCAGTTATTTGTAGCATGGAAAGCATATTTGGGTTTTGTGGCTTATGAGTGCCATAGTTGCACATTGAGGATAGGTTGAGAGAATAAGTCATTAGTTGATCTGCAGGTTGATTGTTTTGGAGTCTCTAATGAGTTTGAAGAAGATAATTCAACTTTTTTGGGTCAGAAGGAGTGAAAGCTCAGATTTGTGCCTTTGTAGAAGTCATTGTTTTGAGTAGTTTTCTTGTGAACTTGAAGGAATAGAAGGGATTGAGTCCCTGATTGTAAAATTTGTAATCATGTGAGTGATGGTTTCTTCCTTTGCATTGCATCAAGTAAGAAGTATTGCATTATGATGCAGTACAAGAGGAATAAAACAACTATCTTAGTTTCATTAGACAAATCTCAAACCATTTCTTGTTTGTTTTCTCATCACTAGTTCAATTTCCCTTCACAAAAACTCAACTCAAATACTCAAATTAGCAAATAGAGTTCCAAACTTCAGTATTACCATCAAACCACTTTTAACCTCTTGAAAATTACTGAAACAAAACAATTATGTTCCTTAAAATATCACCCAAAGATATCTTCATACACAAATTGTCTTCAACTTTCCATAATGGCACTTTTTGATCACCAAAACACAAACTTGAGTTTTTATTGCACAACCAATCAAATACATGTTTAATTCATCTTCATATGAGTTAAAACAACCAAATAATACTCTTCACAAGGTCCAAGAACTCAGAATTCTTAATTTAGTTATAGTTCCTTCTTTAACTGGCCTATATGCTTGCAGTACTCCATTCACACTCAATCAAAGATAAATTTTATTATACTCCTCATTTCAAGACTGTGATTACCTTTTTGGACACTCATTTGAGATTTTTAAAACATATCCAAAAATCAGTGTATGTTGTTTTGAAAAGAAGTGCTCAAATCAGAATTTTCCCGTTCAAGCAACTAGGCCAATTAGGCCACTCTTACAAAGGAACACCCCTCAAACTTTAACCTCAACCTCTAATCACCACAAAAAATATTGAGTTAGGTTTCCAATAGACCAAATACACGTTTTCAAGCAAAATTAGGGGGTTTTATCTCACCAAAAGACCAAAACTCAGATTTTGCACCAAAATGGCTTGTAACCAAGGGTGGGTTATTGAAAGTACACCTTCCCAACTCCTCCCAACTCTTCCAATCACTAAAAAACATCTAAATATACCTTCACATACTTATACAACCATTATACATAAGTTTCCAAATGGATTTCTTCTAACCCTAGCCATGAGGGTCTTCAAAGAGAGCAAAAACCACACTGTAGCAACCTAGGGCTTTCTAAAAAAAGCATAAAAACTCATTTCTTTACCCTAAAACTTGGATAATATTGAAGAGTATGTCCCTATAGATCTTCAAACCAATTTCTAGTAGATTTCATTGGATAAATTAAGAGTTATTGAATTTTTATCGCCTGCTGCCATCTTCAAATCTGAATCTCACCACCTAGAGTAAAATTGATATATTTGGAGCAAAACTTAATGAAATTGCATGAAAAAAAATGGAAATGGAAGGTGATTGAATCTACTATCACTTAAAAACATTTATCCACACATTTGAGCCCATACAAATCCGTACAAGGGTCTAAAACAATAAAATTATGTAGAAAATGCTTAAAAAATAGAATTCTTTATTCAATCTTTAAAATTCAATCACCCACAAGGTTTCAAACGTACAATGGAATTTTTAAGGGAATTTACAACATGAATTTTCACCTTCTAACTACTTTCTAACTACCTCCCATCGTTTTAGACTCTTATGACTCTTCATCTTCTAAATGTTGCTTTATGCAACTTTTACATTTTTTGCAAATTTTACCATATGTTGACATCTTTTAGAAACCTCTCCAAAAATGGACTTAAGACTTAAATAATGACCTATACATATGAGAAATGTTCCATGAGACCATAATACAATGGTGTATCATCAAAATTTGATTGTCTTTCAAAATTTGTTCCTAGGACTCATTGGTGCTCCTGCACCACATTACACCTATAGTTGATCATTATGTGTACATGGTTGACCTTCTTGCCCATGTTGGCTATCTCAAGGAAAATCTAAACTATATCATTAAGATGCCAGTTAAACCTATGGTGGTTGTGTGGATTTTTTTTCTTACTGCCTATAAGTTACATATGAATATAGGCTTAGGTGTATTTACAGCCATGCTACTCTTCAATTTGGATCCTAAAATTGTTGTGACTTAAACATCAATCAATATTGAAAGTGCAGATCAACTTGCCCCAAATATTAGCGATTACAACCAATTGGTGGATGGCTAAACTATTGAGTGGTTTTATTCACCAAAGTGCAAACATCACTGAAATCCACTAGTTCATGCTATGTGGACATATCATATGCACCTAGCCTTCTAATTTCCATCAATGGCCACAATTTGCTCCTCTCAAGATTGACACCTTCAATACATGGTTGAGGAGATTGGTAGCTCGATCTACTAATATGCTAAAATACACTAGATTGTGCCAAGTAGCCACCATTACCAAACAAGGACCCTAACACAGACTTGTTGTACCTCTATCCCAATAAGGATCATACACCTCAACATCCCTTTGAAAAAGGCTCCATTTTGGAGATTCCCATGCTAACAATAGAGACCTTTTTGGCAGATCAATATATGGAAGGCCCCAGTATGATTCCAATGGAGAAGGAATAATATTAATAGGTCATAATGAGCTCCAATATTATTTGTCCCTTATGAATCAACAATTACCAATTGAGAGCTAGTTTATCTCAAAATTAGTAGATCATTTAAATGCAGAAATTGTCCTAGGTACAGTTCAAAATGCAAGGGAGGCATGCACATGGTTGGGATACACTTATATTTACATTCACATGCTACGAAACCTAGTTCTATATGGTATATTTGCTAATGCTTTACAGAAAGACAATACCTTAGAAGAGAGAAGGGCAGCCTTAGTAAGCATAGTTGTGATTTTCAATTTAGTACATATTAATTTTACTACGGTATTGTTAGACGAGTATGACCCTTGCATTTTACTTTAATGGTACTCGTTAGTGCTTCTGATAATTGAACTCTTTATTCTAACATATACATTTAGCTGCAACTATCTTGGACAAAAGTAATTTGGTGAAATATGATTGGAAAAGTGGATATTTCTAGGTTAATGATCTAGGAAGGATAGCCAATTATTACTACATCACTCATGGGACAATGGCTACTTATAATGAGCACTTGAAGCCAACAATGGGTGATATTGAATTATGTTGATTGTTTTCATTAAGTGAAGAGTTTAAATATGTGAAAATAAGAGAAGAGAAGATGGAACTTGCAAAGCTCTTAAACTGTGTTCCTATTCCAATGAAGGAGAGTTTGGAGGATCCAAGTGCCAAGATCAATGTTTTGCTCCAGGCTTACATTTCACAGCTTAACCTTGAAGGTCTCTCCCTCATGTCTGATATGGTGTTTATTACTTAGGTATGTATTTATATTGAAAACTTGTGTAGCACAAATCATAACCATTTTATCAATTTATAAGTGGGTGACTTGAATTTTGTATCCTTTGTAATGCAAATGATAACCATTTTCTGCCTTTTTATAAGTGGGTGTCCTAAGAATATTGTGTTGTCCACAAAAATATAAATTTATCCCTGAGGATGTTGTGCATGTCCACCCTCCAGCTTCTATTTCTAACAATACAACCCATCCTTAAGTCCTATCTTCTCCAACTCATTCACCTTTGCTAGATAGAAGGAATTTACAATTTGTGTTGGAAGCTGTTGGATGATGCACACTATATAATTCTAAATACATTCTTTTTCTTTGGTTATGTGTTGTAGAGTGCAGGTCACCTCCTTAGAGCACTTTTTGAGATTGTCCTAAAAAGAGGATGGGCTCAGTTAACAGAGAAGGAACTTAACCTGTGCAAGATGGTTGGAAAGAACATGTGGAGTGTTCAAACTCCACTTTGGCAATTTAAAGGCATTCCAAATGACATATTGACCAAAATTGAGAAGAAAGATTTAGCTTGAGATCAATATTATGATCTTTCAGCCAAGGAGATTGGAGAGCTCATTCGTTTTCCAAAGATGGGAAAAACCATTCATAAGTTTGTGACAAATTGATTAAAAAGGACTGTAAATACCTAGGTTTGAATAGGATTGAAGTGCCTAAAATAAACCACATTTTGTCTGAAATGCAACAATTTAAACAATAATTACCTACTAAAAGCTTACCTCAAAA
>VDFB02325195.1:36564-57575 GCA_007258455.2 Sequoia sempervirens | reverse complement strand
TCTACCATAATAATTCATGGCATATCCACGGATATATATAATTATCCACCATGATTATCTCATAGAAATCACAATGATCTTCAAAAGACATCAAGTCCCATGATATCCATGTCAAGGTGACCAAGAGATACTATCATGACATGTCCACAGATATCAAGTCACATGATATCTATCATGATAGTTCAACTCATCATTGTAGAGTCGTCACTTTACAATGTCACATACAAGTGTTCATTATTAGAAAGATCGTCACCTTTCAATAATGTACACAGGGGGAGCGGGCCCATAAGGTCATGGAGTCACACACATGACAAAAGAGTTTACACATTAAACATCTTTAAATATATTAGTACAACTTCTAAACAATTTTGAATTTTAAACATAATATCAAATTACATTTCAATCATACCAAGCTTCTTCCTGAAGTGTTCAACCTTGATTCGGGAGAGAGGTTTGGTGAGAATGTCTGCTATTTGATCATTTGTACTAATATACTCCAAATGGATCACATTCCTTTCATAGTCGATTACTCTATTCTGAATAGGTTTGCGGAGCTACCAACATCAAATCGATGAAGAGGTCTTTCAAGGATTTAACGCGGCCTTGCAACACTGCAACCTTCACTTCTTCTCGATGAGTCACAAAACTCCCTCTTGATCCCTGCTTGAGATTGTAAAGTAGACTTCTAGAAGTGAACTCCCTCTAGCCACCAACTCAGTCTCATGGCTGCAAGTTGTGACTTCACATGATCATTTCTTTGGTCGGCATGACTTCCTCACAAGATGCCTCAAGCTTTTCATCACTAAGCAATCTCTCATCACCTTCTTGCTCCTAGAAATGTCATGAAAGCATTTTAGAGAGAGATTACTAATAGTTTATAATTATCCAGAGAAATATCAAGGCTAGAATCATACAAGGTTTACTATCTCAGGTTATAGCATAAATACATAATAATTTATGAGCAATATTAAAACATAAATGAATCAACCTATAAGAAAAATATATCAAAAGATCAGAATGAAGGGATAAAGAAACTTATCTTTATTTAATTTTGATATAACTCTTTCTTCCATCTTTTACTCCTCTCGAGAGTGCCAAACTTAGCACAACAAAAAAAATCTCACAACTACAGATTTCTTAATGCAATATGCAGTTAGCATGTAGAACCAACTCTCTCCAAGAGTTCAAGGCTCTATCACAGTTCATGCATTAGAGAATGATACCATTGAAATTACAATTCTCTTTTTATTTCAGAGTCACACTCAGAAATATTCACAACCAGCATGCAATAAATGAAAATTTCAAAAATCTTATGCCAGTGAACACAATTCAAGAGAAACCACTATCTCTCTTTACTAATTACAAGATCCAACTAAATGATATAACTCAGCAAACAAAGAATACTTATCTCTTTAAATATTCTGATGGATGCAAATACTGGACGCAGTAAGATACGTTGCTCTTGCGCTCAGATTAGTCCACACCCTTTATGTCTGGAACATAGGCCCCTGGCAAGGATAAATTTAAACATGGTCTTTGACCGTTCAAATTTACGATGCACTTTATTTCCTACTGCAACCCGTTAGAATAAGAAATATATGCAACACATGATGAAGATTACACCAAATGATCTTATTCGTTATCTTGATATAATCATTTAGTTGCAATTATTGAACTTAACATCGTTAGCAGCTCAATCTGACAGCAGATGAGCTCTTGACTGTAATGATGTAAAGGCAATTGGTATTCATCATGACTGCAAGGTCATACATAGATCTCCAGATTAAGTCAAACCTCCATATATATCGGCTTTTATCATTAATACCTCCATAACCTGCCTTGATAGCAAATAGTCCATTTTGACTTCCGAGAGGTTGGCATAAACTATAGTTCACATTGTACCCCTTCCTTGAGGGGCAACCTCGAGATACGTGTTGCATTTCAGTTCTCCTTGCAGTTCTCCAAGGTGGTTGAACTGTACTTTTCCCATTCCCCCATCACCATAGGTTAGAGAATCAACAATTGTCTCGTTGACAAGACTATCATGAGCAATATAATCATCACAGTAACCAAATTCCAAGCTCTCAACAGTGACAGGATGTCCCACAATTGCTTTCTCATTTAATCTGCTCATTAGAGAAACTAAAGGCACATGTTCCCTCTGGTAGGTTGCTTTTGCTTCCACAGGCACATCGAATAGCATAGTTCTACTTAATTCCAATGCACGTATTCCAAGCTTAGAAATTCTCACTGCATTAGCCACTTTGAATTGCGTTTCTCCAACAGACTGATGATTGAAAACAACTGAGATAACCCGATGCTATATGTACAAGGGATTTATAGTCTGGTGCAGAAGGCTCGTCACTCCTTGGGAGCAGCCACAAAATCTCTGTAGAAATTGAATGATTCCCCGAAACCATCGATGATAAAGATTTCTTTCCCTGGAATCAATATTGATGATCGATGGTGGTGGAAAGCCATATTTACCATCTCTACAGGTGACTTCTATAGTAGGGCCCGAGAATATCATATCTCTGGTTTGTAACAAATAATACACAAATGTTTTATCACCCTCAATTATTACTAAGGAGGTGGCTTCAAGCAATTCGAGATCTCCACTTCCGTTATAGAATCTCAACTCTGTGATTATAATACTATCTCATCCCATTACCAATACACGTAAGCAATATTGCAATGAATATATATTTGTAACGGTCCTTGAACTCCAAACTCCCGTCTCATTTCTTAAGTCCTCCTGAGTACCTGCCCACAATCTTTCAATATTTCTGCGCTTCACAAACGTTGGCATGACTCCTCTATATATCCCGATTATTCCATTCTCTAGGAGCTATGTTGCCTACTTGTTTTGATGCATTGACACATATGTTTATTGCTTGCACATCTAGTCTGTATTGATACTCATATTATATTTGATCGGATCTCTGTTCGACGCACTGTACTAGCTTCTTATTCTCTATAACTCGTTACATGTCTCCCGTCTTCCACGATGATGATATCAATTTCCATGCTAGCTGTTGAATGGTCTGTAGGTAATCCTCATTGTTTATATGTCATTCATCATATTCCTTCAATCCCTGATGCAGATCAATACAGTCTACAGATCCAACATTAGTTCGATACAAATGTAATTTACCAAATCAGATCAATTCCCCCAAGCCTGGCTCTGATACCATGTTACAGGTTAACAAATCTGATCAGGGTACAAACGCAGATAAGAATAAGCAAATCCCAAGGCAGTTACTATGAAAGAACACTCAGAATTCTCAGACGATGTTATTCAGATCTTCTTAATACAAACTATTTATCTATTTCTATATCCGTAAAAGGAGATTGAATCAATATTTGTATATGGTAGAGAGGACGTATCTCAAAGAGAGACATGTCTCATAAGAGGACGTGTCTCCACAAAGTGGAGACACGTCTTCTTATGTGACGTGTCCTTTGAGGACGTGAATCTTCACTCAAGAGAAATTGAAGATTACTACTCGCATAACTAAACAAATAATAAGAGAAAGAATATTCAATCAGAATTATGAATCTTCTACTTGTGTATTGAATCCGATCGAAGCTACCAGAATCAACAATATTCCCTAGTTGAAATGGTTTGATTTGCAAGGGTATGAGAAGGCTATGAAGAAGATACATATGAGAAATGAGATTCGTATATGCAGAGAATTTTGGAGAAGCGTGGGGAGAAAAGATTAAAAGATGTGGGAGAAGCACATGAATTCAACATCAAAAGTTTACCATCCTTTCATACAATACACCATTAAAACATTTCTTATCATTTATATAGAAATTAAAAAATTATATCTAACATTTATCATTGGCGTAAGCAACAAGACTAAAGCATTAGCATTCATGTGTAGTTGGTTAATTTTATCACTTTGATTTTGACACTTATTCAAAGGAGCTTCAAAACTTGTGGAAATAAGACACCACATTTATGAAGGGGTATGTCACAAATTTCTAACCAACTTGGTGTAGCTTGCATGATTATTTTCTCTAAATCTAGATATAGCTCCCATGACAAAATCCTAAATAATGATTTCTCCATATCCAAAATCTTCTAATTACCACTATTTTATAGTTAAGAATGCTAAATTTAAATATAAAATTATAATCTTCTTTTAATTGTTTTTTTAAAAATAAAAGTTATAAACACATAACATGTTAAATTTCACAAGTATTTTGCATAATTTAACTTAACAAAGGCACAAATTGTTTGTCGACACCATGCTTTAGCCACACAATAGAATATTTTCAGAGTTGTATAGAAGTCTGCCTTTTTAAAATCTACCAAATTTAGAATTCGTAAAACTTTATCTCAAATTGATTAAAGAGAGTTTGCCCACATAAATATGATGCTTTAAAACTAATTGAATTGATTTGTTCAAGAATTGGAAAAATTTATATTTACAAAGGAAAACACAACCTTGGGATTCAACAAGATTTCATCACTAACCTTTTGAGAACAACCATAATAGTTTCATTCGGAATTAAAATTCTTATTTGTTTTTATATAATTCTTTGCAAAAACAATTTGAATGTTTATTGTCAACAATTCCAATATATAAAATTCAATGTTTATATAACCAACTATAGCTGTATTAACATCATTGTAAGGAATTTTTCCAAACAATATACTTATTTTATTCATCTTTTATACCTACACATTATCAGTTCTCTTTGATTGCATGCCATGGGTTTGTCTAATTGATTCTAGAATTTAAGAATTTATAGCTTTGTAAATTTTTTTGCTATATTATTCCCTTCTTTAATAGAGAAAAAATACTAAAACTAATCAATTACA
This sequence comes from Sequoia sempervirens, assembly GCA_007258455.2. Taxonomy (NCBI): domain Eukaryota; kingdom Viridiplantae; phylum Streptophyta; class Pinopsida; order Cupressales; family Cupressaceae; genus Sequoia; species Sequoia sempervirens. The sequence continues at coordinate 52,741 of VDFB02325195.1, read as the reverse complement.
AAATGTATCTTCTACAAGTCGACAATCAATGATGAAGAAAAGAAAAAAACAAGATTTACCCTCAATTTTTTTGTTTGTTTGTTAAATTTACATATCTAGTTAAACATTTCCAAATTATGGATTTATCATCTAACAACATTGTGTTTCACTACATACAAATTCTATGACTTAAAAAGAGGACCTTCAAAAAAGACATAGTAAGCTCTTATGTTACTTTGAGTGATGCAAATTTGATACTAATTGTTCAAAGCAATCTTATCAACATTGTTCTTCACTATATAGAAATTCCATGTATTGAAAAGAGGAGCTTCGAAAAATACAAAGAGATGCTCTTATGTAACTTTCACTAATGCAAATTGGATATAAATTGTTCAAAGGGATCTCACTATTTCAAAAGAGAAAATAAATCCAACAAAATTACATACCTACTTATATTATACCATACATAATATACAAATATAATTTTATATAGCCAATTATATATTGTTAAAATTCATTTATGTTCTACCTTTAATTTCCTATCCGCGTCTCCTTTGAACCTCTGAACCTCCTATAGATGCCAGTGCTAGTTTGTATCATTGTTACTATTCAAGCGGCCTACAATAAGACGGAGCTTAATATATTTTCTGACAACTTAGATTGAAAGCTGCTCTGCAGTAATTAGTTTGATAATTTAGTTCCTTGTGAACAGAATCTGGATAAAAGTTGTAGAGGACGCAATCAATTGGGCTTCCAACAATTTGTTCGGACTTCCCGCTGCTACCAGTAAGGGGATTGATGTTTCCCATTTTCACCATGGAAGTAGCAAAAGCATTGAAGAAGGTAGCCTGGTTGTTGGAATCCTGTGAATCAGCAGATCCACCATTGAAAAGCTCTTGGTCGGAGTGAAGAAGTCCTTTCTTGCTTCTTAGATTTTTGTAGTAATTGTTGTCAAAAGTAGTGGGATTTTGTAGATCTAAGGGCGACAGGTCATCTCCACTACTGAAAGGGCAGCTAGCCTGAAGAGAGGTAGCGAATGAACTCAAGGTATAAGAGACGCGCACTAATATTTCATCAACATTTTTTCTGGGAGCCTGCAGGTTCACCAACGGAGGTTTTAGAGGTGGTAGTTGTGGCTTTGTGTCTATCCATCAGCCAATATGCATATAATTGCTGCGGCTTCTCTCCTTAGAGCGACTCGAACACCGGTCGTCTTTAGCATTAGTTTTGCCCGTGCAATTTTTACCGCCCCTTCTCATAATTTTTCTCCGTCGTCTTTTCAATCTGTCGCTGCTCTGCGAGGGTTCCGAACTCCGGTCGTGAGGAGCGTCGACAGCGCTCCTTTTTGGGTCGATCGGTCGCGGTTCGAATCGCGGCGAGGGTTTCATTTCTGGAATAAGACTAGTTTTGGTTTGAGAGGTGGTGTTGCTTCAGCAGCTGCTGTTCTCAGCCCTGTCGAGCGCAAAATTTCCACCATGGGTAAGCGGAAATCAAAGTCAAAGTTTTCACTTTCTGTTTTTTGTTCTTTGCGAGAAAACTATACAAGGCAGATGCGTGCCTTGACTTTTGGAATGGATCTGCTCTGTTTTTACTATGTTTTGAAAGGTTCTTGGAAAATTCATCACCAGTAATGTACGTCAGATCATCATTATGACAAATCTACCTCAAGGAAAATTCACTCATTTGACTGATGCCTTTTTGAAAGAGACAAAAATTCCACCGATCTATTTGTTGTTCATTTGATCGCTTGTCCATATGGTTATCATTCTTTTTAATCTTTAAGATAAAATTTTACGTAGCACTTTATATTCTGTACATCTGGTTCTCACTTTTAGCTTTTAAGATTATATTCCGATTAATCTGGTTTTATATTTTGATGCCATAAAACCATACATGAACACTTTATTTGCCGATACATCTGGTTTTCATTTTTATTTCACGAGCAAACTGTAAAGACCCCTTTGATCCATATGGTTATCATTTTTATCGTTAATGATAAAATCTACGCGGAACACTTAATATATGATATAACTTTGGTTTATAACTATAAAACTTGCTTATAACCTTTTTGCATGAATTGGTCGTGTAGCTTGTTTTCAGCTGAATAATTAGGTCTGTATTTTTTTTGCAAGCAATTAGTATTAATGTAATAATAAAGTGATGAAAAAATATAAGCAAACCTCACCAGCAATTCATTTTTCAGCAATTCTTTCATTTAAGCTCTGCTTAGTTACATTTTATGCTGTTATAGCATTAGCAATCCTTTGACATTGCTTGATATGTTGTTGCAGCAACTGAGAGTGCTTACAAAGACATCTTGACCAGCCTTCCAAAACCTGGTGGGGGTGAGTTTGGAAAGTACTATAGCCTTACGGCTCTCAACGATCCAAGGACAGGTATACTCATTTAGTTTTTGGCTTTCCAATTGAAAGCTTAATGATGGATTATACTTGTGTGCATACAAACCGCAAAATGTATGAACTTTCTTTTAAACAGATAGGATTGTCGTACCTTGCAGATTATATATATATTTGTATAATGAAAGCATTTATGTTTTATTTTTGTGGGCCTAAAAATGGAGAATGCAACCTTTTGTAACATATTGTATTCACAATTCGATTTTCCTGTTGCTACTTTCCATTCACTATTCTAGATATTTCTTTAATCAAATATAAGCCTTGTTGCACTTCTGGATGGGTTTCAACTTTCACCATCTCTCTTTGGAAAAACAACCTCTCTTTCGAAAAACACCCTTGATAATTTATCTCTAAAACATGTTAATTTTTTTGTTTTTGTCTGGTATAAAAGTTCTTTTGATTGAAATCATTTTGCATCTAGCCTGTGGGAATCAATGCATGGGCTTCACACATTCACATTTCTGTGCAGCATAGTGTTTTGTCGATTGATATGCTTTGAATCTTTCCTGTTAGCATAAGTGCATGGTTTTACCTCATCTCACCAAAATGAATATCTCAACCTGCTTCCTTATCTAAGGTGCTTGCTGCAGTTGACGATATTCATTTCAGAATGTAGACCTTTTCATGGTGCTTTTTGTTGAATTTTTGACTTGGCTGATTTTATCCATTTAATTTTTTGATTGGTAAATGAACATCCTTGATATTTATCTTTAGAACACACGTTCATTTTCTTGTGCAGCATAAACGGATAAAAGTTTCGTCGATTGATATCATTTTGCATCTAACCTTTGGGACTAAATGCTGGTTTTACCCCACACACTGGTGTTTCTGCACAGTATAAGTGTCTTGTCAATTAATATTACTTTGTGTCTTTCCAGTCAGAGTAAATGCATGGTTTTACTTTACTGTCACCAAAATTTATATCTCAACCTGCTTCACTTTCTAAGGTGCTTGCTGTAGTTGACTAAGCTATTCATTCAGATTGTAGGCTTTTTCATGTTAGATTTTTTGTTAAATTTTTGAAATGGCAGATTTTGGGCATTTTTTTTTTTGTGAAGTTCTCCTTATGGGGTGATCTTTGGTTTAGAAGTCACAACTGATGTGTATCTTTTCTGTTAAATTCACTCAGTGCTTGAACCTGGCTTTGTTCGTTGGGGTATGCCACACCCAGTAAGTTGGATGTGATAGTTTATCCATTGTCAACACTTTATATCATGCCCCTTAAGGATTTAAACATAGGGCTCCTCTTTTGAATGGCCATACTGTTACTATTTGAGCTCATCTCATTCAACAGACACATTGGATCCATCATTCTACTGAATCTACTCCATATCAGCAAAAATTCAAAGAACAAAAATCTTTTTGGTCTATATAAGAACTAAAAAATTATTTTCATAGGAAAGTAAATTTAATTACGTCGAATGCGTTTTCTATTTAAGCATTGCAATGCTGATTTTCGCAATCTAACTGTTTGCAACGCCTGACAGCCGTGCAAGAGGATTGAAACGATCGTAGCTGTTAAAATTTACCGGTTTAAAATATCCGTTCGCTGTATTTGTTCACCGTATTTCCCTACGCCTTTTTTTTTCCGTGATTAGCACGATATGTCTTTTCTTTTCTTTTCTTTCTTTCTTTCTTTTTTTTTTTTCTGTTGGTAGCAATGCTTTTACTTTTTTCCTTTCCAATTTTTTTATTACGCCGAGAGGCGCGTAACCTTATAATGGCAGCACGGCCCCTATAGGAGGCCAGCAGAAGTAACGGTCTTAGTAAAATGAATTGATTCGTATTCCCTCCAAATGATTGTGGCTGACAACCGTCCGCCGCCTCCGCCACAGCTCGTCCTCCTCCCACCCCATGCCACTATCGGGGACCTGAAAAGGCAAGCCGAGGAAGGAAGGAAGTGGAAGAGTTTGTAATCGTGAACAACAAACTGTTAATTGGAAGATGAGACGAAGAGGCTCAAAGATAACGCAAGATTACAAATGATCTTTGTTGTAATGGCCCGTAGTGGAATGGGCATAAATTTAGCAATTGTGAGAATAGCCTACCATGCTCTCTTACGCACTCTAATGTTTCATTCACGGGCTCTGTATGGATTCAATTGATAGCCCTCTAAATGTGGATATTCTGAATGAGTTCTCATTTCATTTCTTGATTACTCCGAGTTGGTTTTGTTTTATTGATTGAATGAATCTGTGTGCAACGGATTTGAAGGGAGACATTGGATTTTAGAATTGTGAAGCGTACAACATCTCATATATTTGGTGTCTCAATAGCAGAAAAATGGAGCCGCCCTTATGCATTGATGGATTTCCATAATTTCAAGCAAGCGGCCTTTCCATTTTGGCACAGGCAGAGAGGATGTTGGTAAAGGTTGTGGAATTTGGCTTTACACCCGCCAATTGCATTTGCTTTAAAGTTTCTAGAGCCTTTTTGCCATACCCATTTTGTGCATATCCCACAATCATGGTATTGCATGAAACCACATTTCTTTGAGGCATTTTATCAAACAATTCACGTACCTCGTCAATGCTTCCATATTTACATACGAATTAGCGATAGTGTAAGAATTAGGGTTAGGGTTATGATTATGATTACTGTTAGGGTTAGAGATAGTGTAAGAATTAGGGTTAGGGCTAGGGTTAAAGATAGAATTAGGATTAGGGTTAGAATTAGAGATAGTGTAAGGATTAAGGTTAGGGTTTGTGTTAGAGATAGAATTAGGATTAGGGTTAGGATTAGAGATAGTGAAAGGATTAAGATTAGGATTAGGGTTAAGGTTAGAGATAGAATTAGGATTAGGATTGAGGTTTTTGTAAGGGGAGAAATATTTTTCAAAGTTAGGGTTAAAGATAGAATTAGGATTAGGGTTAGGGTTAGAGATAAAATTAGGATTAGGATTGAGGTTTCTGTGAGGGGAGGGTTAAAGATAGAATTAGGATTAGGAGGGTTAGGGTTAAAGATAGAATTAGGATTAGGATTGAGATTTCTGTGAGGGGAGATTTACGTCTTTGAAAGTTAGAGCTAGAGTTCAATTAGAGTTAGGATTATGGCACAATTAGGGTTAGGGTTCAAATACACTTAAGATAGTTTAATTAGGGTTAAGGTTAGGGTTAGGGTTATGATGGAGCCAACATTAAATTAATTAGGGTTCAGGTTAGGATTGGGATTAGGGTTATGGTTAGAGATATAATTAGGATTAGGGTTGGGTTAGCATTAGGATTAAGATTAGGGTTAGGGTTAGAGATAGGGTTAAGATAAGGGTTATGGTTAGGGATAGAATTAGGATTAGGGTTAGAGTTTGAGAAAGGATTAGGGTTAGGGTTAGAGATAGGGTCAACAGTAGGGTTAAGATTAGAGATAGAATTAGGATTAGAGTTAGAGATAGGGTTAGAGATAGGGTTAGGATAAGGGTTAGGGTTTGTGTTAGAGATAGAAATAAAATTAGGATTAGTGTTAGGGTTTGCATTACGATTAGGGTTAGGGTCGAGTTTTTTGTTATGATTAGGTTTAGGGTTAAGGTTTTGGTTAGAGATAGAGTGAATATTAGGGTTAGGTTACAATTAGAGATAGAATTAGGGTTAGGGTTAGGATTAGTTTGGGCTAGGTTAGAGATAGGGCTAGGATTACAATTAGGGTTAGGGTTAGAGATAGAATTAGGATTAGGATTGAGTTTTGTGTGAGGGGGGAAATGTCTTTAAAAGTTAAGGTTAGAGTTCAATTAGAGTTAGGGTTATGGCACAATTAGGGTTAGGGTTCAAATAGATTTAAGATGGTTTAATTAGGGTTAAGGTTAGGGTTAGGGTTATGATGGAGCCAACATTAAATTAATTAGGGTTAGGGTTAGGATTGTGATTAGGGTTATGGTTAGAGAAAAAATTAGGATTAAGGTTGGGTTAGCATTAGGATTAGGGTTAGGGTTAGGGTTAGAGATAGGGTCAAGATTAGGGTTAGCATTACGGTTAGGGATAGAATTAGGATTAGGGTTAGGGTTAAGGTTACAGATAGGGTTAGGATTAGGGTTAGGGTTAGAGATAGTGTAAGAATTAGGGTTAGGGTTAAAGATAGAATTAGGATTAGGGTTAGGATTAGAGATAGTGTAAGGATTAAGGTTAGGGTTAAAGATAAAATTAGAATTAGGGTTACAATCATGGTTAGAAATAGAATTAGGATTAGTGTTGCAATTAGTGTTAGGGTTAGGGTTAGGGTTAGAGATAGAATTAGGAATAGGATTGGGGTTTATGTTAGGATTATGATTATGATTAGGCTTAGGGTTAGGGCTAGAGATAGGATTAGGATTAGGGTTAGTGTTAGGGTTAGAGATAGAATTAGGATCAGGGTTAGAAATAGGATTATGATTAGGGTTTGGGTTAGTGCTAATATTAGGGTTAGGCATAAAGATAAAAAATAGGATTAAGGTTGGGGTTATGGAATAATTAGGGTTAGGGTTCAAATAGATTTAAGATGGTTTAATTAGGGTTAAGGTTAGGGTTAGGGTTATGATGAAGCCAACATTAAATTAATTAGGGTTAGGGTTAGGATTGGGATTAGGGTTATGGTTAGAGATATCATTAGGATTAGGGTTGGGTTAGCATAAGGATTAGGGTTAGGGTTAGAGATAGGGTCAAGATAAAAGGGTTATGATTAGGGTTAGGGTTAGAGATAGGGTCAAGATTAGGGTTAAGATTAGAGATAGAATTAGCATTAGGGTTAGGTTAGGGTTAGAGATAGGGTTAGGGTTTGTGTTAGAGATAGAAATAAAATTAGGATTAGTGTTAGGGTTTTTGTTAGGATTAGGGTTAGCGTTAGAGATAGTGTAAGAATTAGGGTTAGGGTTATGGTTAAAGATATAATTAGGATTAGAGTTACAATTTGGGTTAGAAATAGAATTAGGATTAATGTTGTAGTTAGTGTTAGGATTAAGGTTAGTGTTAGGGTTAGAGATAGAATTAGGATTAGGTAACCCTTTTTATATATGCTAAACCCAACCCTAACCCTATTGATCATCTTAAAAATAATCCTAAACCTAACCCTATTCATAATGATAACACTAATCCTCATCGTAATCCTAATCCTAACCTTAATTGGGATGATAACCCTAACCCAAATTCTAATTCTAAGTCTAATCATAATCATAAGTCTAAACCCTAACCCTCACTATAATCATAATCGTAAACCAAATCCTAACCCTAATGCTAATCTTAAGCTTAATCCTAACCTTGACCCTAACCCTAATCCTAACCCAAACCATAGCCCTGACCAAATATAAATCCTTACCCTACCCCTAATTATAATTCCAATCCAAACCTTAATAGTAATTCCAGCCCTACCCTTTTAATAGTAATTCCAAGCCTACCCTTAACACTAACCAAAGCCTTATTCCTAACCTAAAACCTGTTATAATTATAATCCAAACCCTAACCCTAACCAAAATTCTACCCCTAACCCTAACATAATTCTCACACTAACTATGACCATAGACCCAACCTTAACACTAAACCCTAACCCTAATCATAATAATAAATCTAAACCAAACCCTAACCCTAATGCTAACCCTAACCCTAATGCTAACCCTAACCATGATATAAACCCTAATCCTAAATACTAACTCTAATCATAACCCTAAATATATTAATTTATTCAATGTGTTATGCACGTCGTGGCTACTACTAGCACATATATATTATTATTATTAATATATATAAAAACGTCGTAGAGATTTCCTTCTCGAGGTGTCTTTTTTTTAATCAATTACTCACTTAAAAGTGAAATAGACGCCTCAAGAAGGATATCTTTGACGTTTTTATATATATTATTAATAATAATATATATATATATTCTAGTTTATTTTTAGTTCGCCATATTTTTTTTCATTTGCTTATTTTGTTTGCCATTTTAATTTTAGAGCAAAAAAACCCGAAAATTAACATATATAAATAATGTATTATCAAATAATAATTATAATATAATAATATGCTTAATATTATAATAATTTATATAATATTATATTTAAGGAATATTAAATCTTATCCTATAATAATTCCAGGCGTTTCCATCATTCTCGATGGAGAGAAATGTCGAACACAATGGGATTTAAAGAGAGAAAGAACCACCCACAAATCATGTGGCCATCCCATCAACATTTAAACCACCTTCATCGTGCATCCTTCAGCTTGTCGATGTCAGGGCAAGTCTTCAGTGGGAGGTATACGACCACCGTTTAGGCTTTCATCACCTATCCCTCACTTAATGACCTTCGCCGCCAACCTCCAGGACCATGCTAGCCAGGCATATGCCATCTGCCACGAGTCACCAAGATGACACCAAAACTGATCCCGCCCACCTGTAGCCACGCGGGAAATTATATATTATATAATATAATTAAATTTACAATATTATATTATAATCTTATTATTAATAACTATAATGTTAATATATATACTTTTATAATAAATATACTATATATTATTAATAACATAATTATAATTTATTATAGTTATATATAACATTATATATATATATTAAATAAATAAATTAATATCATATATATAATGTACTTATTATAAAATTAATATATTAACAAGTAAAAAAGGTTATTAATAAATAATAGTATATTTTATATATTATAGTTATTTATTATAAATGCTTATATAATATAATATTATATATTTTAAAATAACATAATATGATATACTATATTATATTATTAATATTTATTAATAATATATATTATTTACATATTATAGTTATATATTGTTAATAAATATACTATATAAGTATATATTATATATTAATAACTATAATATTAATATGAGATATTATAAAACAACATCTCTATAATATGGATACTTGTCTTTGGGTTTTTTCTTCTCTCCTTGCCCTTGTACTTTGTTTTATTGTTTTGTTTCTTATTCTGTTGTTTTCTTTCTCTGTGTTGTTTTATTTTTCATAGTTGCTTTTATGTTTTTGCTTTATTGTTTTGTTCTTAGGTTTTGTTTTGTTCCTTTGGCTTGGGCTTTTGATTTGGTTTTGTGTTTGTAGCATGTAGGTTAGTATTCTTTTGCATTCTTTTCATTTTCTTGTATACATACATTCGAATGTATGTGTACATCTTTTATGTTTCTTCTATGTTTTCTTATTTGTTTAGTTTTATATATTTTCCTTCCTTTTTGTTCTTGTCTTTGTTTTGTTTTGGTCTCTTTATTTTATAATTATTTTTGGTTTTGTTTTTCCCCTTTAATTCCCTTTCTAGCACATGTTTTTTGCCTTTGCGCTTTTTTTAAGTTTTCATGCTTTTTGTTTGTAATTTTATTTGTATTTTTAATGTGTGTTTGTATTTTGTAATTATTGTATTTTTGTATTTATTGTCTATTCTTTCTTTATATATATATATATATATATATATATATATATATATATATATATATATATCATAGTAACGAGACGCGGACGCGGCTCAGACTCGGCGAGGGTGACTTGGCGCGGGACTCGGCGACTCCGGACGCGGACACGGCGCAGACGCGGCAAAATAAAAAAAAGTTGAAAAACCCTAGAAATTTAGAGATTTTTAAGGATTTAAAACTTGTTTCAAGCACCCTTTATTGAATACAACACAAATAAAAGCAAATTTGATCACATGCACAAGTATACAATGATTACATAAGTATAAAGTACACAAATTGTAGTTGCACTTGCTGAAGGAAATAACATACTTAGATATATAAAATTAGTCAAATGTATACAAAACTCATGGAATATGAAATCCATGACATCAAATGTTCCATACAAATATGAAATATGAAATATGACATCAAATCAAAATGTTCTATGACTCTATGCCCTATGGCATAGTGGAGCCAGCATCCTTCCTACGAAGGCGTCTAAAGGGCCTGGATGATGTTGCAGCTGCAGCCATAGTCTCTGCCTGTGTCTGACTCTCCATGCCACTCTCACCAACAACATCTATGCCTCCTCGTGCTCTAGCCTCCTCCTCAGCCATGGCTACAACCTCGGCCTCTCTCTCTGCCTGGTCCACCCAATCAAGGTCCTCGTCACTAAAGACTGCATCTGTAGCCTCAGTGGTCCACTCAGACTGTGGATCAACCTCCTCTAGATTGATCGGGGTTTTGTCATGGTCAAAAAGCTTCCTGTATCTGAGCCGAAGATTGTAATGAACATATACCAAGTCGTTCATCCTCTCCACTGTCAATCTATTGCGCTTCTTGGAGTGTATGTGCTCAAACATACTCCAATTGTGCTCACAACCAGATGAACTGCATGGCTGGCTCAATATACGAATGGCAATATTTTGCAGGTTAGGTGTATCAGAACCAAACATATTCCACCAGCTATCTGAGATGAGAAAAAGAAACAAAATCAATCTCATTTCAAGTTTCAAGTTCAAGTTCAACATTTAATAATAAATTATAATATAAAGAGATGAAAATTATGCCCTTAAATATATTTTTACCTGGTAGTAATGTTGTCCTATTATCTTTGCACATTTGACGTGTAAAGAAGGCTCCTTGTGCCTTAGTGAAAGCATCTATCTCCTGCACTACCTGTGTAGTAACAACAGGCAACATCCGCTCCAATGTCGTGTAGAGCCCACTAAGAATTTCTCTATCTGCACGGAGATCACGGTGGAATTGGAAGGCCGGATTCAGGAAACATGTGGTTGCATGGATGGGCCTATGAAGTTGGTTTTTCCATCTCCTATCAATGATATCCCAAATGGGACGATACTTCTCCTCAACTCCACCATAGACTGATCTAATGACCTCTTTGGCCCTATCCATGCCCTCATATATGTAGCCCATTGCGGGCTAATCCCCATCTGCAACTCGTAGGAGAACTAGCAAGGGCTCAATAAACTGCAAAGTGCAAACATGTTTCACAAATAAGTGTGAATGAAAATAAACAAATAAAAGTATGATATAATTAAAAATTAGAACATAATAAATAATTAAATTTTACCTTCACAATCTCGTCCATTGGTGTCCAAAACCCTTGCTCATCAAAAATGCAATCAGCCACATCAATCCCTGCAGTTCTTGTAGAAAAGGATGAGGAAGACCACTCCTCACTAGTAAACATGCACCTCAAAGCTGCCCTTGACCGAATCAAGGATTGCATCGTGATAAAATTTGTTGCAAACCTGGTGATGCCAGGACAAGACAACTCCCTCAACCTCGTGTATTGCCTCATAAGGTTAAGCACCCATGTGTGGTTATATACAAATTTGCATATGTTTTTTGCTGCTTCCACACATGTTTTGATCCATGGGAGCTTCCCAAGATCCTCCAACATGAGGTCAATGCAATGGGCGGTACATGGAGTCCAAAATATAGTAGGGTGCCTCTCCATCAATAATCTACCAGCAGCAACATAATTTGCTGCATTGTCTGTCACCACTTGCACTACATTCTCTTCCCCCACATCAGCTATCACCTCCTCTATAGCCTCACACAGGTATGTGGCATTTTTGATTTGGGCAGAAGCATCAATGGACTTAATGAAGACGGTGTCACCTGAAAAAATAAGCAAAACCAATTATTCAATAAATTAAAAAACATAAATCATCCATATTAAATTATGTGATTCACTAAATAAAATTCAAATTCCAATGCATTGAAGGAAGTACAATTACCTCTGAAGGAAACTAGGAAATTAAGCATTGTCCTATTTCTCCTATCAGTCCAACCATCAGTCATGATGGTGCAACCAATCATGCTCCATTGCTTGCGCTGCTCCTCTAATTGTGCTTTCACATCTGCCACCTTTTGAGTCAAAAGTGGGCCCTTTAATTCATCTTCACTAGGGGCTTTGAACCCCGCCCCACATATGGTTATCGCATCAACCATGTTTTGCCAGAAAGGTGACCTATAACATGTCATAAATAAATTGATAAGTTACATAAGTATTGTAAAATTTGAATTCGATAATGAGATAATGAGATACATCTAGATTCTAAAATTTAAATATAAATTTTAAAACAATTAAACGAAAAAAAATTACCTGGCTACATGGAAGGGAATGGTGCAGTAGTACCAAAAGTCTGCAATTGCCTTTTTGGCTGCATCATGTGCGTCCTTGTTCCAACCCATGCTCTCAAGTGACGGTTGGGAACCAGGGGTAGTGCGTGGTACAAAATATGAGTCCACCCTAGATTTACGAACTCTAGGGCCAATGCTAACACTGCCACTACCACTAGCAGTAGCAGCGCCACCAGCACTAGGAGTACGCATAGGCATTGCTGATGTAGAAACAGAAGCACTACCACAAGCACTAGCACTAGGACGGTATGGAGGCATGGAAGAAGCATCTCCAACAGCACCAAGTCCCTGTCCAACTCCAACACTCAACAACTCCTGCTTCTGTTTCTTTTTCAATTCTTTTTGCATTTCAAAAGTTTCTAATTGCACCTGTACTTCACAAACAACCTCAGGAGGTGCTATAGGGCAACCCACTGCATCATGGGCGGGTATGCGTGCAAGATGATATTTTAATCGATTTATGCCTCCATGATATATTGTTTTGCAGTAGAAACATTTGGCGTCTCCTTTTTTCATTCCTGGAAAGATTTCAGCATGTTTCCAAGCAGGGTCTTTTCTGACTGGGGTATGAGACATTGTGAAAATAATAATATGGTATGATTTGCAAATGAATGTGGCTGCACAAAATAGGGTTTCTAAAATTATTTAAGTTGCAAGTAGGGTTTGTAAAAAAAATATGCAAACTCAAAAGAATAGTCATTTTACAAATTACAATGAATTATTTGTTAAAAAAACACAAAAAAATCAATTAAAATCGAACTTACCTCTTAGATTTAGCTTGGAATGCAATACAAACTCCTCCCAATCACTGGTAATGAGCTCTCAATGCACCTCCTTGCTGGTATGAAGCTCCCCAAATGATATATGCCCCTGGATTTGTCTTCAACAACTTGTTGGTTGCCCTCTCTTCTCCTCCTATTTTTCTTCACAACTCTCTCTTCTCCTCCTATTTTGCCAAATGAATGAAATGAGGGCCCTTTTAGGGCGAAATAGAAGATATAAATCAAAAAACAAATTAAAAAAAAGTTAAGTTTTAATTTGTTTTTGGCCTTTTTGGCCGCTGCTGCAGCGATCGCGTCCCACAGTTGGGACTCGCTGCGTTCGGCGCGCTCGGCGCGTCCAGACCTGGACACGGCAGCGCCCGCGTCCGCGCACCTAGGACGCGGCCAGGGCCGCTCGACACGGGACTCGCCGCGTTCGGGGGACTCGTGGCGAGTCTCAGAGCTATGATATATATATATATATGTGTGTGTGTGTGTGTGTGTGTGTGTGTGTGTGTGTGTTTTCCTTCTTTTTGTTTCTTGTTCATTGATTGTATTATATATATATTATTGTGTTTTGTATTTTTGTAATTATTGTCTATTTTCTTTTTATTTATATTCTATATTTATTATGAATTTATTGTCTATTTTGTTAATTTTGTTGAATTTTTTGTATTTATTGTCTAATTTCTTTATATATATATTCTCTTTTCTTCTTTTTTTTTCTAATGTATTTTTTGTATTTTTTGTCTATTTTTTTCTTTTCTTCTTTCTTCTTTTTGTTTTTAATTTATTCTTTTTTCTCTTTTTCCTAGTCTTCCTAAGTCCACGTGCATCCTTCTCTCTCCTCCCCCTTCTCTTTTCTTTTTAGGTAGTGCTTGGTTTGCAACTTTTCATTTTTTCTCCTTGAGCTCTTTACTTTCATCCTAATGATGGATCATAGAGTGTGATCGTTGATGTAAAAATTCTCACACAATCAAATCCAGAAAACTTGCTGAGGATCTCTATAGCAATTATAGTTATTTTATTATACATATTAAGTATATATAAAGTCTATAATATAATAATAGTAGTGCAAGATGATTGAAATGATCTTAATCATCAAATTTTTATCGCTTTGAATTTTCTCTTAGTTGTATTTTTCCTTTTTTCACTCACCATTTGTTGTCTATTAATTTTTTACAATTTTTTTAATTACATCTTATATTATTATATTGCATATTATATTATATTATATTATTATAATATTATACAATATTATTATATACATATTATTTATTATATCTATATTGTGTTATATATTAAACTATATTATTTATTATACATATATTTAATTATATAATACATAAAAAATATAATAATACTATATATATTATTTATATATTTATTTTAGATATTATATTATATTTATATTTAAATATTGTATGTTATACAATATATGAATAATATATTATATATTATTTATTATATTTATATTTATCTTGTATATTTTATTATACAATAAATAAATAATATTTTATAGTTATGCCTAACATGTGTCATATTTGAATCAAGCAGTTTGATCTTGGTGATCAACGATTGATGATGCTCCTTAAACATGCAAGATGATAGAAATGATCTCCCCATTCATTTTTATGTGGTTCTGTGCATTCCTACGTGGCTTGAATTTGTCACTCATGTTGGTCTAATTTGCAATTAATGATATCTAGAAGCATGTTCAATTATGCCTAAATCATTTCTTACTGGAAATCTTCATGGGGAGATGGAATCAGAAGGAGTGCTTCCAATGCAAATAATGGGGACCATGAGCATCAAATGTTCACTATGAATGAACTATTTTTGGAGCGACCTCTAGATCTAGGTGGAGTAACAATGCTTATAACGAGTGCCATGTCACACATACACACACACTATATGTATCTCCCTCCCTATCTCTACCTCTATATCTCTCTCTCTCACTCACACACACACTTCATGTTTCTCCCTCCCTATCTCTATCTCTTTATCTCTCTCTCCCTCTCTCTACTACTTGTATCTATCACATCCTTTATCTCTCACTCTTTCCCCCTCTATCTCTATCTTCCCATCTCCCTATCCCTTTCTATCTATATTTCATTATCTCCAACTCTCTCTTATTCCATCCATCTCTCCTCTCTCTTGATCTCTATATGTATATAGTCCTCTCTCTACCTCTCTCTATATACCACTTCCTATATCTTTATCTTTCTATCTCTATTTCTCCCTCTCCTTTCTATCCCTATTTCTCTCTCTTTTTATCCCTATCTCTCCATCTGTCTCCTCTCCCTACCACTCCCTCTTTCTATATCTCTCTACTTCTCTTCTCTCTTCTCTCTATTATTCTCACTTCTTCCCTCTCGCTCCCTCCTTCTCCCTCCCTCTCTATCTATTTATATATATTTATCCCCCTCTCTATCTCTCTCTCTCTCTCTTATTCATACACACATACACTCCATGTTTCTCCCTCTATATTTATATCTCTCTATGTTTCCCCCTTCACACCTTGGTTTATAATTGGTACACCAAAGAGATTTGGCAAGTCAATTAAGAAAAAGAGTGTGAGAGTTAAAGGAAAAGAGAGAAATATAGATAGATGAAGAGAGAAGGGAAGAAAATATAGAGATAAATAGGGGAGAGAGTGGAAGAGAGAGATTGAGAGATAATGAGAAACATAAAGATAGAGAGAGACATAGATATATAACTTCCTATCCCTATCTCTCCCCCTCCCTATCTCTCTCTCTCTATTACTTGTCTCTATCACCTCCTTTATTTCTCACTCTTGCCCCTTATATCTCTATCTTCCCAACTCTCCCTCTCCCTCTCTATCTATATCTCATTACCTCTATCTCTCTCTCTTATTCACTCAATCTCTCCATCTATCTCTCCTACTCGAGTTCTGTATGTCCCTCTCTCTACCTCTATATATATCACTTCTTATATATTTATC